>JANIJG010002285.1:0-64080 GCA_024611175.1 Megaceryle torquata | reverse complement strand
CTCTCATGTTTTAGTGCTCAAATCTATGTATCAGTTTGTGTGTTCTCTGATTATTTCCTGTAGCAATACAGTCAGGGTTGGTTGTGTTGGTGTATCTTATAGTCAAGTGAAAGCGTATGAAATTCTGTCTTCAAAATATTATAAAATTTTGGGGTTTTTTTGGAAGAATTTTATATATGCCATGATTTTTGGTACATATATGTATTTTTCATCCTAACTGAGTGTTTGGGCAATTTTACAAGAGCAGCACCAGAGGGAATTGGAGCTGTCACTGGATTTCCAATACAGTGTTGATTCTGAAGATGATGAGTAGGCTGATTTGTCCTTAATGAATCCTGAGAGAAACAGCTGAAGACACACAATCCACAAGATGTTTGACCAGAAAGATAATATGGTTTGGTTTTCTGTGATAGTATCAGCCCCTACTAGAAAGTTATGTTTATTCAGTTCAGTTGGAGTACTTAATTTACATCATCAGGCTTGAATAAGAAACAAGAAATCCTCTGTTGCATCATACGCTCATTAAAAACTTGAAGTCTATCAAAACTCTTTCTCAAAGAGTGTTTCTCCTATGAGACACCTGATGAATGTACAGAGAATTAGCAGCAAGAAAAAAAACTTGTTACAGTTTGCTCAGTCTATTAAGCCCTTGGGTAAAAATTACATAGTGTGAAGTATGTTCATGGAACTAAAGTTTCCTAGAGTTTTAATGGGGCCTGCAGAGGCTATTAGAGATTGAGCTGCTGCAGGAAGTCTAAGTGGCCCTCCTGGGGGGCTGATCAGAGCAGAAAATCAGAGCATGGTTACAGGAAAATAAAGGAACAAATGTTTTCACTAAGAAGCCCCTTTGATGTTGTCTTCTCAAAGAAAGGAGTCAGCTGCTGATCTACAGCAGGTCCTTTTCTGGCCTTGACTGCATGAGGCTTCTTTCTGATCAGTGTGGGGCATGCCGAGAAGACACACAGACTTCTGGGAGGCTGCAATGGCCACACAGAAAAGATGCCTGAGCAAAAGTGTACCAGTCTGGCCCACACATCACCACTATCCCAGCTGAGGGGATGAGAATCTTCTCCGTGGTGGTGACAGCTTGTAGGTGTCAGTTGTCCCAGCTCTATCCTCCAGCTCTATTCAGTGGGTACCCACGTTCCCACTCTCAGTATTATAGCCTCTTCCCCATCCCAAAGCCTCAAGCAATTCTCTGAAATGTTGTGCACTCTGACCTCCCCCAGCTCTTCAGTACTCATCCAACTCACCTGTTTCCTCTCATTAAACTGTCACCACTCTTCTGCAAATATCCTCGGAGGGATGTTCAATGGAAAAGATCTTGTTAAAGGGTCATTGTAAAGGTTTTGTGACTGAGATCAAGGTATGAGTTCCTCTCTATTGAAGAGAGTTGCTTTAAACGTAAAATGCACACATACGATGTAGATGCTCAGAAACCACAGCTTCTCCACTGTCTAGATGTAGAGAGAATTGTCTGTCAGGGTGTCTTTGAGCCTGGTTTCACAAACTCTAGGGATACACCTATCAAATCACAACCCCTGAGACAGAATCAAGTGGAATCCAGTCTATCTCACCAAAAAAAAAAAAAATTAAGAGATGGTTTGAAACGCATAAAGAGAAAACAGAGTATTTCAAGTTAGATTAAATTATTATCTCATTTTTGGCAGATGATAAAGATGTCTTAAGTAAGATAACTTGGAATGTGTAGTTTGTAAATTGATTAGCTGAATAGCTCTCCAGGCCATCTTGACCAGATCTCTGCGGACTATAGAAGGGAGCTTAGACATCACAATCATGTGCACAGGCCTGCATGGTAGAAACTGAAATGCTGTTTGATCCTGAGCTAAGTGCAGGGTTCGGCTACTTGAATGTAGACCTTGTTCTGCCTGAGATTTCTGTAGACTGATGGAAGATGTGACACAATATCTACAAGAGACCTGCATCCTTCTTGAGAAAAATGCAGACAAGCAAAGAAACCCAAATGACCCTAAGATGACACTGGACACATAGGTTTAAGTAAACTAATCCAATTTTCAATATGCATAATATAGCTTGAATTTCATGGAAGAAAAAAAGCTCCGTGTGAAGAAAAGTTAACTTGAGTTTTCACAGTGTCAAAGTTGGCCACATGAAGTCTTAATTCAGGTGAGCAGAAATCTCATCTTGTGGTGATGTGATCTTTGAGTTCATCTTTGTGAAGACTTCTACTCATTTCCAACAGGCAAAGTTAGAAACTCTCCAAAGTAAATCTCTGAAACTTTCTCTGTACAGCCTAAAATCATTCATTTTTATTACCTCTTTCTGGGACCTGCTTACTGCTAATTCTCAGTATGGCTGGTCACCTTCTATTTCAAGTAATCTCTTAGCTCAAAAGCAAATTGAATTTTTAATAAATACATTAGGAAGATGCTATCTGTATTGTCAAGATGTTCCTTGGACTAAATATTGGTGGGACATATGGGTAAAATAATATCCGAAAGGAATTCCAAGCTGGGGTTATATGGTTACAATATGAGTGCTTCCGAAGAATCATGATTCATAAAATCTTTGTTTTGTTCTCTCTTCCTTAATCCACGAAAGCACCATATATAAAGACTTCCATGTACCCGAATGTGAGTCCTCATCTGAGATATGCCAAATTTCTTCCTGGTGGCCTTCTTTTTCCTTTTTTATCTTTTTTAATCCCAGCAGTAGACAATGCATTTTACATTGAACACAATGTGCACAGAACATCACTGTGGATAAGGACAGTCCCCAGCTGAGCTCCTCTCAGCACTCATGAACCTTGTATTACTTCCCACCCCATGGCAGAACTCATTAAGACACGTGGAAGCAAAGCTATGACAAATCATGCCATAGCCTAGGCACTAGCGTACCAGCTGGTAGTAAGGAAGCTTAGAATAATGACACTGAGCTACGTGGCAGCTGGAACTCAAGTATTTCATTTACCGAGCAAGTGCTATAGTCACTCTCAGGTTTTAAAAAGGAAGGCAGAAATATACTTAGGTACTTAGAAGTTGGAGTCATCTCACCTATTTAGCATCTTAAACATTTGACTATTTTAACTAGGTAACTGGATGTCTAGAATCAACTAAATAGTATAGGTCTCTCAGTGAAGAGAGACAGACACTCTTGAGAGTTTCCAGAGCTTCCTTGGGTGACCGTTTTGACATTGGAAGACTCACATTGCCTATTCTCTCTTCACTTTCCAGGTGGAGTTTGTAAATATCTACCTGAGCCGAGGTCCAGATTAATAGTGTGACAATTAATCATATGAAGGCATTCTGGAGCAAGAACAGAGATCTGTCTTCTGGTGTGTCTTGTCCTTCAAACTAGAGACTCTAGATGACACTCACACACAGAGACCATGGCAATGATATTGCCAAGACTGTCCAGTTGAACACAAGTATTTTATTTCTATTGTGGAACTGACAGAGCAGCTGCTTGTTGGGGTACTAAGGTACCCTACGTGAAAGTCAACAGGTAGATTTTGTATTCTTAAGACAGATTTACTCCACCTTGTGTCAGCAATCAAAATGGAAGATGTTCAGTCTCTGCAGTTTAGCTAGGACCAGATCTGCACCTGTACAAGCCAAAGTCACCATAACAGAAATTGTTATTTCAGATTATTTTGACTACACTCCCATCTAGTGGTGTTCACATAACACAACTTCACTTCTACTTTTTTGGGACTTGATTTTTCATGTAGTCACTTCCTTTCCTCTATTGAACTGACTCAGTTCAATATACTAAAGAGCTGCTCGCTCCTACAGAAGCACATGCAATGTAGACACCAAGTTTAACATTAATCCATATTTGGATTCACAATTAAAACCTTAAAGTGAAAGCAAAACTCCCCCAACGGCATTGCAACAGCTTCCAATGAGGAATGCCCACTCAGTGTTGGGTGGAGAGAAGGGGAGATAAATGGAAAGGACCACCTTTACCAACCTGAAATGAAGTCATTTTGCATGTGTAGCTTTATTCTCCTTGATATCCATTAGGAAATAGGAAGAGTTGTTTAGAACTCTTATGTAGGTTATAGAATTATGATTGCTACCTGTGTTCTTTTATTTAACATGGATTAAAAAAAGACATAACGTTTAGCAAAACTTCACAGTTCACTGAAGTGTCTAGCAGTGCAAAAAGCAGTGGAGAAGAGACAGCACAGGAAGAGGGGCCATCAGAGTAAGGAAATAAAGGTTTTGATAGCAGTTAGAGTAAGAAATGGCTAATGGGAAACATCCCCGGGGTCTGGAGGAGAGAATGACAGGAGAGTGGATTAGCAAAAAAAGAAAGAAAACAATAGATACCACTTGCCACACAAAATTGTATGAGACAGGAAAATCTTCCTCGTGCCTTGGCTAGGTTTAGGCAACTAATTAGCGTATATCTACAATAGGCCAAATTAACCAGGCACAGAAATGTCTGCATTTCTTTATTTTCTATGCTGGATATCCATTAACACTTAGACATCCGCACACATGTTGGTCACCTAGCTTCCCAACACAGTCAGTAATGTGACCTATCTGCACATTTTGAACTTTTGAGGCTTTGATGAATTACACCTTAGAAGTGTATGTTCCTCTCCTTTGGTTACAGGGCAAGTGACTCTATGACAAGATCAGATGTAGCAGTTTAGGATTCACATCACTTAACAATCGTAGGTCTTCAGTGCCATTTGAGACACCCAGGAGCATCTTAGCTGGTCTCCAGTAATGTTCCAGAAGGTCAGGTCTCCTGTGGAAGAAGTTAACTTTCATTAAATAGTTCAGAGTTTATTACAATAGCAAGGGAGATGTTTTGTCTTCTGAGTATACTTGGTGATGAATCCATAGAGAGTTTCCTGTCTCAGGAATCACTGTAAGAGAGCACCTAGTTCAGAACAGCTGAACCTCACCCTTTTTTGGGGATCCTACAGGAAAATATTCACAGTCCTGACGTGTTGCCCAAATGTCAGGAATCATGAACAAAGGCATCGTACCAGAAACTCTGGATTGCTTCTCATTAAAATTGAGGTATACCAGTGTTTTCTATACTATTCACTGATGAAAACTGGCAAGGAAAAAATGCTTATTACTATAGATGGCTCAAGAAAAAAAACCAACTTTATTAAAGGGTAGAATTCATATGAGAACCCCAGATGTCTGCAATGTACATGGGGATGGCTGAGCTGTATGTTTAGTCTTTCATGGAGATATAAGAGATTTAAGTGCTTTTACTAATTAGCCTGGTTTAGATTATGTCTGAAGAGTGAATAAAAGCAACATCCGAGAGCTGGTTTCTGTTCATAGTTTGTAAGAGAAATGTAAATATGTATATCTCAGCTGCAGATATTTGCCATATGGCTGTTTGCAGAAACAACACAAAAGCTTTTCTTGATGATTAGGAAAATATTTCACTTGTAAAAATAGGAACTCTTTAAAAACACCCCTCCTTCCTGCTCTGAAATGGGTCTTTTGTTAAAGAAATGAAGTAATTGCACAGTTTGGGAAAGGGACCTCTCACAACAGAGGCCAATCAAGTTACAGAGAACTTCAGTAAACTGAACCCACCCAAACCCATAGATGCAGCAGAAGGTCTCTGAGGGAAGTGGCTGATGGCATTGCATGACTTGTATTTGTCATCTTTGACAAACTGGGGTAGGTTCCCAACGAAAGAGAACAGCAAACGTGCCTGTCTTCAAGAAGGTTGAGAAGAAAGATTTGAGGAATGTCAGTCTCAAGGAAGAATATGGAGAAAATCTTCCCAGAAGCCATATCCAGGCACATGAAGGGCAGGAAAGGATGTGTAACAACACAGGTCAAAGGAATGCACCCCTTGCCCTCTGCTTGGCACTTGCAAGGCCACTTATGGAGAAAGGTGTCCCATTTTGGGATCCCTCTATACAAGAAAGAGATTGATAAGTAGAAGAGAGTCCAGAATATGATCAGAGGCAACACAGGTCAAGATGGCAACATACTGAAAGGGCTTGTGTTCTGCAACCATGCAGACTTGTAACTTCATTTGACTTGGAAGGAACATAGGAAGGTCAATCACTGTTGATAATCAAAGTGCCTATTGGAGGGTGACTTAACTGCAGACTGTCAGGGAGGACCTTTCCCAGCTAATATTGCTTTGTGCAATGCACGCAGTGGCTCCTTTCTGCGCTCGTGTGTAGCACCTCTGCATAGTGACACCAGTAAAGATCATAAACCCATAGAATCTTATAATGGTTTGGGTTGGAAGGGACCTTAAAGATCATCCAGTTCCAACCCCCCTGTCATGGGCAGGGACACCTCCCACTAAACCAGGTTGCTCAAAGCCCCATGTAACATGGTCTTGAACACTTCTAGTGATGGAGCATCCACAACTTCCCTGGGCAACCTGTTCCAGCATCTCAGATAACAGCATTAAGTGAGAAATACAATTGAGTATTCTGACCCACCTTTGTAGCTGCTGTAAACACATGTAAACTGGGAAGGTATTTCAAGTATTTACCTTGGGTATGGTTATCTACATCACAAACATCTAAATACAGACAGGTAGACTGCAGATGGTCTACAAGAGGAAAGTTTCTTACAATACTGAATTCATAAGCAATTGCCCAGTGGCACTGAATATGTGGCAATGATAGCTTAAAAAAAGATCACAAAATTAGCAGGTCATTATATGGTAAGACCACATAGTAAAATGTATGTTCTGTTCATCCTTTGGGCTTCAAACTTCAGCTGTACCATCAACACTTTTATTCTCCTTTATCTGAAATCTGTGTACACATGTATATGTGCATGTATGTGAAAACAGGGGAAAATGATTTCTTTTTATAAAGCAGAGAAGATAATTACATTTCAGTTCTGTGTGAAATTAATTCATATTTTACACAGAGAAAATAAAATAGCTGAATTGTTGATGGAAAACAAGTCAATGGCAGCTCCTTCCAGCCTGGTCAGAAAATTGAATCAGGATCACAGAAACATTTAGGTTGGAAAAGCCCTTTAAGATCATTGAGTCCAACCATTAACCCAACTCTACCAAACCCACCACAAAGCCATATCCCCAAGCACCACATCTATATGGCTTTTAAACACATCCAGGGATGGTGAGTCAACCACCTCCCTGGGCAGCCTGTTCCAATACTTGACAGCCCTTTCAGTAATTTTTTTTTTTCCTCATGTCCAGTTTAAAACACCCCTGGTGCAGCTTGAGGCCATTCCCTCTTGTTCTGTCACTAGTTACTTCTGAGACAAGACCAGTGCCTACTTCTCTACAGTGTCCTTTCAGGTAGTCACAGAGAGCAATAAGGTCTTCCCTCAGCCTTCTTTTCTTCAGACTAAACAACCCCAGTTCCCTCAGCCACTTCTTAAAAGACTTGTTCTCCAGGCCCTTCAGCAGCTTAGTTGCTCTCCTCTGGACCTACTCCAGCACCTCGATGTCTTTCTTGCATTGAGGTGCACAAATTGAAGATCCCAAATGTTTTTTTTTTTTACTTGTTCAGCTTTCAGCAACATGTTGTGGGGTGAGACACCTTCATCTCCAGCCCTGGGGAGAAGGTCAGAACTCTTACTGATGGGACAGCCATGCACCACAGCGCATTCCTTCATAGTCACTCCGTCTGGGGGGACAGCAGAGCTGTTCACGTCACTTGGCACCTCGCTGTTGGGATGAGGGTACCGCCACTGCTCGCCGAGCCACGCGGGAACCCCCTCCTGCAGCATTCCCCGGAGCTGGAGCGCGGGTAGAACCCGCCATGGCAGCATCTCCTAGGGTTAGATGAGGAGGATGGGGGAAAAAATATGCCGAGGAAGAGCAGAGTGGCGCAGCGGAAGCGTGCTGGGCCCATAACCCAGAGGTCGATGGATCGAAACCATCCTCTGCTAGTAACTCTTTTATTTATTGCCCGTACACGGCTTTCCTCGCACTGAGCCTGTATCGTGTGGGGGAGCCAGCCGAGTTGTGTGTGGCGCCAGAAAAGGCCTTACAAGGCGGCCGGTTAGCTCAGTCGGTTAGAGCGTGGTGCTAATAACGCCAAGGTCGCGGGTTCGATCCCCGTACGGGCCAAGCATTGTTTTTTCGTTTTGGTCTTTTAATCTCCCTCCCCCACGCTTTTCGTCTGCTGGACGGCGACTGCGCAGGGGCTGCAAGATCCTCGCTGGGGCTGCGCAAGGAAAGGAAGAAAGAAGAAAAGCCACACCTCCAGCAAAGGGTGGTTTTAGATCCACTGACTGCTGGGTTACGAGCCCCACACGCTCCTGGTGTGCCGCTCTGCTCCTTCTTTAAAAGAAAAAAATCTCGCCCTGCCCTCTTCGACAGTCAAAGCCCTAGATAGCCACTTATCCAGCCCAATAGCGTCTGTTGACCATCGTGACATAAGCCACTTCCTGGCCCATGAGAGCTGCTGGGTCAGGGAATACCTGTTACTGCAGAGGTCCCCAGCGTTCCTCCACCTCTTGTTGTTCTCCTGCTCCTCTCCATTCATAGAGATGAGCCTTTAATCACATAAGCTCATGTTGTCTCATGGGGTGAGGATGGGCCATTACCAGTCCTGCCTGGCCTTTCTTGCTCCTCCCCATGCCAGCCCTGGCTGACCCTGACACCTACCATCCCACATCCTGTCCTGTCCCTTCCAATCTCACTTGCGCCAGCCTGAGGGGACCCACAGTCCCCAGCACTGCCAGGGCTAGCACCACCTTGATCCCCGTTAGCCCAGGACCCCAAAGCTGAGGTGTCATGTTTAGATTGCACCAAGGTTCTGCACCCAAGCTGGGCCCCAGATGCTGCACCTCACTATCACCCCACAGGAGCATCTCCAGCTCTGCAGAGCCTGCCAGAAAGGAGGGTGGGGTTGTGAGGGGTCGAACATGGGCTTGGGGGCGAGATGTGGGGATGGGGCTCTAAAAGGGGGTGTCAGGGATGCAGATGGAGCTCAGGCATGGGATATTGTTGGGACCCTCGATTATCAACCTCATTTCTTGGGCCACTCCAGGGCTTTATACCATGGGACTGTATCAAGCAGATCCCTAAAAAGGCCTAAGCCTGCTCTCCTCAGGTTCGGTGTTGTGAGCTTCATTTTTGTCCTCAAGACCCTGAACTGCACCATCTTGTGGTTACTGCAGCCAAGGCTGCACTTGACCTTCACATCCCTAACAAGTCTTTCCTTAATGGTGAGTTCGAGGTCCATCAGAGCACCCCTCCTCACTGTCTCCTCTAATACTTGAGTCAGGAAGTTGAAGTTGTCACTGATACTCTCCAGGAACTTCATGGATTGATTATGCCCTGCTGTGTTGTCCTAACAGCATATATTGGGGTGGCTGAAGTCCCCCATGAGGACCAGGCTCTGCGAATGTGACAACTTTCAGCTGTCTGTAGGCAGCTTCAACCACTTGCTCTCCCTGGTCAGGTGGCCTACAGCGGAAACCCACTGCAAGTTAGCCCAGATGGTTCATTTGAAAGCACACCCACCTCCTCCTGAGCTTTGAGGACAGTTGCATCGTTACAAACCTTCAGGTAGAGCCTTCCTCTTGGTGCCAGAAGTCATCAGCTTTCAACCCTTGCCTTCCTTGTAGTTTCCACTATGAGCCACTACAGACTGCCTGTGGCCTCACTGCAGCTGAGGTCCAGGAATCTGGAAGTGCAGGCTCTGAGAATATCCTGAAATCTCCTCATGCTCCCTGACACTGCTTAGCCTGCTGACTTCTTCCTGCAACTACTCCACTTAGTAACACTGGTCTTCAACACTACCACACCTCCAGCAAAGATCACCTCTGCCAGCCCCAGGGGGAGGCCCCAGTTGCAACCTGGGACTTGCAGGGCTTCAACCACTATCCAAAAATATCTGGGTTGAAGCCTCTGCCCTGGCAGGGGCAGTTGCTCCAACATCTGCTGGAGAACATGCCCTGTGCTGTGTCACTCTGACACCTGAGAAGATTTAGGCTGCTCTGAAGAAAGGTGAGGTCTCCTTTGCATACTTCTGCCTCAGTTAGCTACATTCTCAACTCGGTCAATTTTGTGATTGTCCTGTAGTTCACCCATCCAGACCTCTCTCCTCAGTGAGGCTACAGGGTCACTGGGAGACTATAGTGAAAGCTTTCCTGAAGTCACATAAAATTACTTCCTCTGTTCTTACATCTTCAACTAAGCCAGTTATTGCACCAAAGAGGCCAAGTGGGGTTAAAGTGGACAGTGGAGAACCCCTTAGCTCAAGATGCTCCAGAATCTCAAAAGCAACACCAGCTCCAGGGGTGCTTCACCTGCTGCAGCTGTTTTAAAGGACCAGGTGTGTTGGGTTTCTGTCTGGTGGGGTTTTGGTAGCAGAGGAGGGGTTACTGGCATAGGCTTCTGTAAGAAGACTCAAGAAGCTCTTGCAGAAGATCCAAAGTCACACCCGCCTCTGTCTGAGGCCAAGCCAATCACTCTGCAATAACATATTTAAGATGTGAAAAACCTGTTGAGTTACTTGTTTGGGATGGGAGCAGGCATGAGAGAGACAACCACATAGACACCAAGGTCAGTGAAGGAGGGGGTGGGGGAAGGCATGCCACTACCCTTCAGACCATGGTGAGATGGCAGCTGAGCCCCTGAAACCCACAGAGAACAACGGTGGCTCAATCCCATCTGCAGCCTGTTGAGGACCCCAAACCAAATCCAGAAGGTGGCCATGACTCTGAGGCCCAAGATGGAGCAGTCTGTTGCTGGGAGAATCACAGCCCGTGGAAGGGACCCATGCTGGAAGGAGAAGCCCATGTGGGACTGTGTCGTGTGGGAGGGACACCACATTGCAGGAGGGAAGGACCATGATGAATTTTCCCCCTTGAGGAGGAAGGAGCAGCAGAAACATGGAATGGACTGGGACTGACCACAACCCTCGCTCCCTGCCGTGAAGGACACAGCAGAGCTGGGCCGAGGAAGAAAGGAGGGCTGGAAGGAGTTGTATTTATTTAAGATTGAGTTGTATTTATCATTGTTCTATTCCCATTCAACTGGTAAATTGGTGGTGGATTTGTTGTTTAAACTCATTTTGGTTCCCCAAGTCAAGTCTGTCTTTTGCCCATGACCGTAACTGCCATCCCTGCCCTTTGTTTTGACCCTTGAGCCTCTTTTGGTGCATTTTCTCCTCCACCTCCTGCAGGAGGGGGAACAGGAGTGAGGGAGGGGTTACATGGTGCTTTGCTGCTGGCTGGCTGGCCCTCAACCACACCACCAGGATACCAGCTGACACCAACCACATAGTTGGGAAAGGAGACCAGGGCAGTTTGCCCTGGAAAACTGTGTATCAGGAAAGGAGGAGCACTGCTCTGCAAGTTGAGGTACATCCAGTAGAGCTCAAGAAGATGTTGGGGGGACTTGGAAACAGGGGTTAGATACAACACATGAGGCACCCCAAGATGCAGAGGGATAAATAAAAGAAATGCAGGTATGGAAGTGGTAGAAGAGGGAGAAGGCAGTGAGCACGTCGGCAAAAAGCACGTTTATTAGGTACTTTTACTCTCAAGAACGGTCAATATACTGCAAAGAGTCACATCTCAAGTCTGCTCAACCCTGTTCTACGAACAAAGAGCACCAGTAATGATTATTCTAGAAGAAAAAGCTGCTCTTCTTCACCACCAAATTCAACTTATAGTTTCCCACTTGGTGGGGTAGTTTGGCCTTTAGGGTTTTTCTTGAGGAGAGAGGTGGGGCATAGGTGCACTTTCTTACAAGACCAGACCCTGGCCTTGCAAATGAAACAAAACCAAACAAAAAAAAGGAGCTTGTAAGCATCTTGACTAGCATTCCTACAGCACGACTTCAAAGCGTGCTACTGCCAAGCCAGGAGCTACTTGACTCCCATTTCTAATTCCCACCCTTGAAAAATTCTGATCTCCATAAATGGGTCCACTGGGTTTACATGGTGGGGTTGCAGGGGGGGAGTGCTGCAGGGGTGGCCTTGGCTGAGCAATCCCCAAAGCTGGTGGAACCTCTGTAAAAACAGAGGTAAGGAAATGAAACACTCAAGAAACAACCCCACTAACACCAAAAGCCGAGCAGAGAGTGTGGCAGGAGAAACTCTTGACCCCAGAGCAGATTCCCCTGGAGAATACCAGGATGGAGGAGGTTGTCCTGTGGAGAGGACCACACTGTAGCAGATAGCTACAGCAGCCCCTGCCAGAGCAAGTGAGTATTCCCTGAAGGAACTGAAGTCCACGGAGCCCACTCTGGAGTAGTCTCTCCTGACTGCCACATGCTGGGAACACATCATCTTCCTGAAGTGACAATAGCCTCAGGTCTGGTCAGAGAAGAGTGGAAAGTAAAAAAAACTAAAAGTAGTAAGGTACTCTGTCATACTGTTCAGAAGGAATATAGAAGGTAGGATTATCTGAGCATCAGTAACTTTCTGCACAAAAAATTCTGCAAAAGAGTCCTTTGCTCTCCAGCTCTTCCTCTTGGTCTGTAAGAGCCTCTAGCACCTGCTGAATCAGGTCTGTGGTATTTCCTTGAGTTTGGGAAAAATCATCTATTCCCCACAAAGAACAGAGGCTCTTTGTCCTAACTAGGGAAATAGTTTCACTAACAGCTCCTGCCTGGATACGCTCTGGAATGGCAACACTTAAGCGCCAAGAAATCCACATACCTGTCTGAGCTACTCGCATCTATCTCGCGCCATGCGACGAAGCTGTTCTCACCCTGTTCTGGCACCATCTCCTCACTTCACCTGGCTCATTAGGCAAAGGGTTCTGTAACACTTTATAAATGAATAATCACATTAGCATCATTGGAAGGACTAAATGTTGTGTGATTATGCTGTGATAAATCAAACTGGTTTCCAGATTAAGGTGCTATAACCCACGTAAGAATGCAATGGAAGGGAACAGGGCAAGACCAGTTCAAGGCCAGGAATGTACCCCACCAGTCAGTCAGGTTTCCAGTGCAAGCTACATCACTGCAGGGCTCAGTCATACTAAGAGATGACCTGCATCAGCATTATTCACCTCCTAATTCAGCCAGCCAGACATTCTGCTGCTACAACTGCTGTGAACTTATCAAAATGGATTTTAGGGAAAGAAGCAACAAGATCACTGGCTTGCAATGACTTCCCTGGAGCAACCTGAGCCCTATTCCAGGCTTCCCATCTACTGCAGGTACTTTCAGGTAACTTCCAGGAGTCTGTGCTGCCAAAGGAAGTTTTGGAAGTAAGAAACAGCTCTGTTCCACGTATAACAAATCATGTTTGTCAGATGAATACACATAACACAAGCAGTTAACAAGCACGGTTTATATACATTATCGAGCATCAAAACACATCAGTTCCAAGGCCTGATTTAGGTACTGCTGCCTCCTCCACTGGTCCTTCCAGAAGCTCCTGCTTTTTGCAGCCGGCTAGCACTTGGTTGCCGAGGCATCCTCTGGGCAGATCCTTCCCGGCTGTTCCTTTCTGCTAGAACCTGGGTCCCACCAACAGCAGAACTGGTTTTATTTCTCCCTGAATAAACAAAAATATACATTAGTTTTCAAGTGCCAACCCTATGTGTCACCTGCACAGCAGCTACGCTGCAAGCATTCCTCGAGATATCATGCAAAAGGCAAAATTGGATTAGGTGTCACAAACGTGTCCAGCACAGAAAGCAGATTTGTATAATCCAGGTCAACAAGTATTGGGGCCATGAAACCAAAACAAGTTGCAGTAGGATCATTCTTAATTTTCATCAGGTTCAATCCACAAAGTAACCCCTATTTTGTTCTTTCAACGCTTTTGTTTGGCCTAAGAACACCAGCACTGCATACAGCACTTCAAGAAGAATATGAAGAGTATGTAATGCTTCAAGGCTGGGATAAGTGAACTGATGTGACAGTGTCCACCCGTTTCTGAAGCCTGCAATCACATTATCAGGTCAGAAACCTTTCTCTTCATGTCACTTCTGTGACTTGATGACTGAGTTTGGCCTTCCTATCATTTTCCAGAGTTTCCAGGAGCTCAGACTCCTACACAGGACCTACTCACAGGTTTTTCTTACTGTGTTCAGAAGATAAGAGTAATCCTTCTGCAGGCACAACCAACCATCTCTAAAATACAACATGACAGCAGAGAGAAGCTATGGGTAGAAAGGCAGAAGTTGAGGGACACAAGGTCCACCCTGCCAGACTCAGTAAGAGTAAAGAATGACAGATGGAGGTGTTACCTCAAACAAATGACAGGAGTGGCTAAGTGAGGGAGACATGACTTTTCCAGGAACTGGAGAGAACTACTTCAGATGAGAAGTAGTAAAGATAATAAAAATAAGTGAAATGTGAGGCAAAAGGGTCAGTTTTACTAAAGACAGCAAGCTCCAAGAAGCATCATAAAACACTAACATTAGCAAGGAGGAAACAAAGAATACTGTGAGCTGTGGTTACTGCAGTTACAATCATGCAACTAAAATGAAAAATAAAATAAAATTAGCAATTGTTATCAGAGCAACTTTCAGAATACCAGTGGCTGCTCCACACACTGGAGCCTCCACGGGCATGGTTTGGATATCATCACCTTGGGTCATCTGTGCTACAGACAGCACACAGACTGCAGATATGGCTGGTTTACTTACCAAACCATCCTGTCTCCTTGGAGCAGCTGTCTGAGGACAGGACTCGAGTCAATACTACAAGTTAACACCCTGCAGCCCCAGAAAGACAACCTGAGAACTTCCAAATAGGAGTATGTGGCTCCTTCAGAGATGTAAAATTTGATGGACTAGAGTGGCAAAAAAAAAAAAAATACCAACCAAAAACCATTCATTTATCCCAGCTAAATGAGGTGCTGTTAAAGTCAATTATTGTAAACCACACTAGTCATCTGCCAGCAGTTACCACTCCAAGGCAGCCAACCAGCCTTGCAATCTTTGTAGCCCAAGCACTTCAAGCAGTTTCAGTAATGCCAGCACTGTCCATGAAAACAAATTGCACAAAGGCAATACACAATCCCACAGTATTTGAGAGAAATGCTGTCAGGAATAAAAAGCATTATAGTTCATGCTGCTTATATCAATCCAAGGCATCTCTGCAGGTGAATGCCCTCCCCTTTCTCACACGTATATATCCAGTAAGAGTGCAGGTCCTCAGCCTGTGTGCACATGAACCAGCCATGTGCACACAAAACAACTGTACCATTAAGCACTACTGAGAGTCAGGACCTTGGTATCTCACCCAGCTGAAACATCCTGGGGAGAAAGAATCACCTTTTTGAAGAGAAGCTGCATGCAGGCAAAGCACATGCCCTCCTGTCTTTTACCCTCAAAATCACACTAAAACAAACCAGTTACTTCAACAGTATATAAACCAGCTGTATTTTTAGAAGCATCCTATCCTGACCTACGAACCAGTCAAGAATAGCACATGAAAAGCATAAGGACAGGCAAGGTTTGTGCACTTCTGCCAGTTAAAATAGTATCAGAGATAAGGGATTCAATTACCAAGAAGCACAAAGGGACTTGAACAACCACAAACTCTCTGTAATTCAAGTACTACAGGTGAACAAAAGGATTCCACTGATATTTTCCTTGGTGACACAAGATGTCCTTATCTTGGATGTGTCTGGCTGTCACAGAACAATTGCAGCCCAAATAGATATGGATGCAAGAAACAAGCCAAGCAAGAGCCTAATCAAATACCTCTCCCCAAAGAGGGCTCTCAAAGCAGAAGCTACATGTTTATCTCCTCGAGAGCCAGACACAGTTTGAGATTAATGGTATATGTGCACAAGCAGTGGCTGAAGTGTGCCCAGCCTACCTCTGACTGCTAGCTCCCCCCATTTCAGACCAGCAGCACCTACTGTGATCAGGCTGCTCACTGGACACATCTTCTCAGACACAACCCAAGGCCAAAAGGCTGTGGCCACTTCTAGGAGAGGACCACCACCAGATATTGAGGCAGGAGTCTGCAGGGTGGCACAGGGCAAGAAGACAAAGCCTTAAGTAGCACAGGGAGGAAGAACCTTCTGTCAAGCATGAGACAAGTGAAGACTGATCAGATTTAGGAAGAAACCCCAATGCTGAATATGCTTTTAGAAGTGGAAATACAAAGCTCTTCTCTTTCAGTCTCCTCTCAACCTACTGCTTTTCCAAGAAGATCCTTTCCTGCCTCTTGAGAAGTAACAGAGACTACAGATTTTCCTTCTGCTGGTAAATAAATAAATGAATAATCAAACAAACAGCTATTAGCACCTTTACTTCTAACACAGTCAGGAATATCAGGGCTGCAACAATCTCAAAGTATCTCCTGTAGTGCATGTTGGCGGTGACTATGGAGTAGAGCAACTGTGAAGAGTACTTTCACATTCTCCACAATCCTGCTCACAGCAGGGCTTACACCAGGCACAGTAAACCAGCTGGGCTTCCTGGACAAGCATAGTCTCTGGTTTAGGTGGAAATAAAGAAAACTTGTAAGAGATTCCTTTTTGGAATCACTATGTGTTACCTAGAGGACTAGAGAGACATCTTTTGCCCAGTCACCAGAAGTGTGCAGTGATGGGAGTCACTTCAAATCTCCTCACCTCCTGACCATGGAGGAATCTCAGACACAGCAAGACTCCACTCCCCAAAGCACTCCCAGTATGTGGCTATGGCTCATTATACTCAATCCTTTGCCAGACTGCCAGCTTTGCCCTACAGAGTCTGCTTGCATTCCTACATAAATGCCACAAGTAGTCCTCTTCTGCAATACGACCTGGCAGGTTCTCAGGTCTTCAAAGCTGCTGCCATGTCCTTAACAGCTATTACACACACCAGAGCCTCTCTGGAGCCAAGACATCACCCCTGCTAAGGCAGCCCCCCTGAGAAGAGTAAAGCAGATGGGCAAGACTGGCAAAATACATCTCCAAAACTCCAGCTGAATTATTTTGAAATAGAGGAAGAAATAAAAATAAGATGCTTTCAAATGCTCTTTCCAAAGTAGTTAACTAAGACTTTTTCCAAGGTAACTCTCTGAAATAATACTTCGTTCTTATCTACATGATGGATGGATGGATTTTCCCTTACTCTAGGGTCTATGTTACCTTGGGAGGCTGCCAACTTATCCACCCACAAAGTGTCTTAGTTTACCAAAGACAATGTTTTAATTCATCTTTCCTGCTCTTTTGAGAATCAGTTTAACTCCCAGAGCCACAGGAGCTCCTCTCCCATCCACTGATCTACATGAAGCACACCACCCTTTTCCCTATAAATCCTCACTTGTTCCTGGGTGCTCTTAAGTTTTAGTTTTCACCACCACACTTGGAATAGTCTCAGTTTCTCCCCTTCTCTTACATACTGATTACAGAAAGAGATGATGGAGAAGAGGTCCCTCATTTTTCTCAGGGAGCTTTATTTGGTCTGGATTTCTATGAATTTTTTTTTTTTTTAAGCATTCCTTTGGTTGGTTGGGGAAGAAGAATGAGTTAGTTGTCACTCACAAACTCGTATCTCATTCCTCTGCCACAAAACCACACGTGACCAGTCTGGTGTTTACAGTATTCCTCTAAATCCCTTTTGTTTCAGTTCTTGCCTTGCAGAGTACAAAGAAGGGAAAAAAAAAATGTTTGAAAATCAACCTGAAAACATATAATTAAAAAAAAACCCCAAATATAGAATTATTCCAGTGCAATGTTTGGCTCAAATACCCAGCAGAGAAGCAGCCTCATGTAAACACGCAAACCTTCTGCCAGGGAAGCATGACAGAGAGACTTAGGGTGGCCAGAGGTCACCAGTCTTCTCCACTACTTGCTCATGTTGACCACGCTGCCAATGCCACCCGAGTCCTGGTTTTAGCTATCCACCCACCTTAACTTGCCCATCCATGTCCACCACACCTACAGCATCTACAGAAACATTACACAACCTCCCAGGCTACTGATGGGATCCTTCAGGGGGGTACCTCAGCACACAGTGTTTTCTCTCTTACTGTGGCCTGTCCAAAAGCCACCAGCTTCCAGTGGCCATGGCCCATGTACTTGTAGCTAAATCATTTAGCCAAGTTTACAACAGGCTCCCACTGAATGCAGAGCACTGCAAAGAACAAAGCACTCAAAAAAAAGCCCAACAAGATTATGGAAGAAGCTCATGCCTCTCAGATAATGCACTTTTTTTTTTTTCCTGTGATAAAATGACACTTTTCCAGACTTCAGCTTTCAAAGCACATTACCCAGAGCAAAATATATTTTCACAGGAACAATGAAGCCACCTATTCTTCCTGGACTAGGTCCACATCAGGTTTTGAGCATTACAGTCTAGACTTTTTGCAAGTTATTCCTGGGATAAGGAAAAAGAAATAAAAGGTGTTTTTCTCATGTTTCTGCTGAAGTACAAAAGACAACTCCAATACCCATAACCTGTATTTTGAGAGTAGAAAAATTTATTATAACCTCCCAGGAGATCAAAGGAGCTAGAACTTTTAACCAAGGGACCCTCAACCATCCAAAAAAGCAGAGAAATGTTGAGTTTTTTTTTAATCAGTTGCAAAGCAACTGACATCAGCAACTGCAATGCAGCAAAAAAATATCATGATTTCTGTACCATAAGATGAACAAGGTCTATAAATTTAAGCCATTCAGTTGCTGATGGACTGATGATGCACATTCTGGAGTGGGAGCCGGAAGGGGAGGGGCGGGGGGGGGCACAACAACTCCATATCAGGAATGCTCTGAATGTAAAACTTCGTACGCAATGTAATTACCATGTCCATCATTTCACAAAACAAAAATAAAGGCCTCAAATTCAACAGGACTGAACTCTACCACTTATGGTAAAAAGAGAGGGAGTGAGAGTTGTATGACAGAGTTGCAGTCCCATTCTGAGCCCTGCTAGACAGAACAGAGGGCTGGAATGGTGCCTTGCAGCCTTTAAATCCATAGAGCAGGTGAGAAGCCCACAACAAGGACAGGGCTTTGAAAAGCAAGCTCCTGTTAACAACACATTTTCAGAGAAATTAACTGGGGCAAAGCTTTGGGAAGTAACTTTATGGAAAACTCTTGGGCTGGGGAAGTGGGGAAGATGTTAAAAACAGTAGGAGTGCAAAGAGTGAGAGAAGCATCAAAGAATATTTGTCAGCAGAGAAAAAAAACCCACACAATAAACAGGGCATTGACACTTCAATAAGAGAGGTAGAAAACTGCAGGGAAACCACCAGGGCCTTAAGGGTTTGCTGACAGAGACAGTAAACGTGGAAATAATATGTAAGAAAGTGGCATATTTTCTACACAAAGGTAGACTACACACACCTACTCTAGGCCAAAAAACCACCACCACTATCCTAACAGGCATGCACAGAAAGCAACTGCCTGGATGTTCTTTAACACCAACTCTTTCCCTCCCAAATCAACAACAGTTGGAACACAGTTTGTGTGAAGCCGTATCCTAGCTAAAAGCACCCGCTGGATGCTCCAAAACTCAAACATGGTAACTTGGCACTAGCTGTCACAAATTCTGTTACCAGCAAACAGCCCCACGCAGAACACCATGGCTATATCCTATGGGAACACACAAAACAGTCATTCATATCAGACTCCCTGTCGCTTCAGCTGTAAAAAAAGCTGCAATAACTACCAGGGGGCACCACCACACCCCCTGACAATAGCATTGTTCAAAAATGCTGCCAGTGTCTTTTTTTCAGCTGCTTTAAAAGACCTCCCTGCCCCATGAAGGGCTGAGAAGACTAAATCAACATCTTGTTACTTATGAAACCAGAGCAGAGCAGTCTGGACTAATCTTTAGTGAGACCTGGATTACTTCAACCACTTGTCTGTCCTCTAACAAAAGGAGGAAGCACAAGAGAAAGAGCAGATAGGCAGAGCTGAAGGACACCATGCAAAATGGCTTGGCAAGCTTATAAAGGACAATCGCTGCTCTCTGTATTAGTGCAAGGAGCTCTGGCTTTATCAGCAGACACAAGTCCCAGCTATGCAGAGGAGGCATTTCCCATCTCCAAATGCCTGCATGGAAGCAGCATCTTTCAACAAGAGATGGCAGGACCAGCAGCAGGTACAGCCCCTTCCTCCCAGCAGCTCCCAGAGAGGAGGTGAGGCAAGGCAAATGCTCCTGCAGAACAGCTCCAGCCCACCCTCCATCACCCTATTAATGCTTACCCAACTCCTGAGCAACGGATGATGGATGCAGACTGTGCCCAGAACTAGAAATCTCAGTAAAGGAGAAGTGATTCCTCCTCCTCTTCACTTTGGGCTAGCTGGTTTTTTTCTCCAATTTAAGGAGAGAAAATTACGCTGCTGAAGATGTATTTATTTGAATGGAATTTTAATTTCAGCAATACTTTCCCCCAAAGGCTACACTAGAACTAGCTCCTCTCTTGAGCTAGATAGCCCAAACCCAAATTCAGCCTAAGGTAGCCCAGTAAAACACAGACAAGGCTGGCACTGATGGCCCAGTTCTATTTACATCATTACCAGTTTCCATGAATTGAAAGATCTCTCTGGACACCTGTTTGCTTTCATGACCTTCAACCAGGAGTCCTATGCATTTTCCTCAGACACTCAGGGCACATTGCTCCAAGTGCCTACACAGTGCTGCAGGGTCAGGCTTAAGCCAGCCAAAGTTTGCACAAAGCTGCAATTAAAGCCGCAGAAACTCATTCACTTGGTGCCCACCTTAGGTCAGGCTGGGCACTGAGCTAGCACAGCCCCTCCTTTGGCTAAATCACAGCAAGCACAGACAAGCCTTCTACCCAAGAGGCTCCAGAAATGTGTCCTCACAAGAAAAGCTCAACAAAATGTGTCCTCTTCTTGATGTGAATGAGATCTTACCGGCACTTCTTATACTCACAGACATGAGGACGCAGGACTGAGGTTGTGGTAAGCCGCTGCTGAGCTTACGTTCTGCTCAAAGAATTTTCTGAGAGTTAGCTTTTCAGTGGTGATTTCATTCACAAAGGAATTAGCTGATGTCAGTGGGTGCTTGGGTGACAACAAGGCCACCTATGCTGACAGAAACTAAAAAGAGAAATTTTCATTCAAAGTGAGTTATGGCTCTAATAAAACACAAGCTCCCTGTAAACAAACAAAACAAGAGGTGAAACTGTGGCTGAATGGGCACAATCCACCTGTCTCAGTAAGCTGCACATGATCCATAAGACAAATTTTAGCCTTGTGAAATAAAGCAGCAACAGGAGACCCTGAAGGATGAATAAATATTGTGAATATCTGCCACCAGCAGTGCAGAGCTAACAGTACCCTCCTCTGAACTTCACTACACTGCACCCTTGGGTCCGAGAGCTCATCCTAGGGCACTCAAGGCTATCAACATGTTGATTTTAGACAGGAACTATGGAGAGGAAGGTCTGGCTGGACATGCTAGAACTGCAACCTGATTGAAGCACCACCTTGGACCTGGAGATGCTCTGCTAACAGTATAGAAGGATGGGTGCAGGCATGTGCAAATTAAACACCCATGACAGACACTAATTTCTGCAAACTCGCAGCCTCTCTAAGGTGCCTGCAGCACCTCAAGGTGGCAGGAGGCAATGGTTATGGGCGTATCGACTCTACCTTAGGGTTTCTGTCTTTTTGTCTTTGGAAATTTAATGCTGATTAACAAACAAGTTGCCATCTGACCATTTTAAACCTAAGCCAGCCTATTGCTAGCTAAAGTTAGGTCATGGCAGTGGCCCAGTTGCTAGGAAAAAAAAAAAAAAGCATCTCAATTTTTACAGGAAGTACCACACAAACAGCATATATGAGATAACAAAAAAAGCTACTCCGGATTAACAGACAGACAGGAACAAAAAACCTTACCAAAGTTCCTTCATAGTTTGAGTGGCCCATCACACCTGAAGCACCATCAGAGGAGGAAGAAGAGAGAGCAGAATTTAACAGCATATTTTGTTTTAAATCGCTGCCCTTCTGAGATGTTTCCTCACAACATGGTAGCAGAATAGCATGCTGTTTCTTACTTCAAATATCCAAGTGCTGTTGTAGCTCTCTCACTTTACTCAAGGAAAAAAGTAGTCAGCTGTCTGTCACTGTTTTCCTCAGAGCATATTTAGAGTTTCTTCACACTCACACGTGAAGCTGTTCTCTTTACTGCAACTTCTCCAAAGGAAATTCTTTATCTCTTGAGAAAGGGGAACTTGTTCACGGTGAAGTCCATGAAGTCATGAACACTTTATCTGCACTCTCCAATTCCCATTTGGGCTTTAGCAAACTCTCTCAAAGTCTCTGTAGAGCCACCCTCAGCTGCTCAATGAGGCGATTCTCACCTGCCTACCATGTGGGGTAACACCAGAAGCAACAGGCTCTGCTGTTCTGAAGGTGCCTCAGATTGTGGCACAATCACCCTAAAACTGCTTACAGTTGGTCAGATGAACTTTGCCTTTCAACTTCCCTTTCCATAGGGCTTACCGCCAGACTTGCAAGCACAGCCATGAGAATAAACACCCCCTACCACCACGGCAACCTCAACAGCAAGACTAGACCAAGGGGTAGGACTATCACCACAGTAAAACCCTACTTCTCTCCCCCACCCTGCTCCAGTTACCTATGCTGACAAAGCTTCTCTTTCTCACCCCGTTC
Organism: Megaceryle torquata; assembly: GCA_024611175.1. NCBI lineage: Eukaryota > Metazoa > Chordata > Aves > Coraciiformes > Cerylidae > Megaceryle > Megaceryle torquata. The sequence goes on along the minus strand of JANIJG010002285.1, from coordinate 41,597 downwards.
TCTGCATTCCCAGCGCAGTCATTGCTGACAGTTACTTTTCTAAACTTTTGCCTCAAAATTCATCATGGATCACCAAAGTCCTACCAGCTACAACTGAGTTTTCACCCTGAAACAGAGAAAGGAAGGGGGAACAAGATACGGCAATACCATTTGATTTGATCCCCTCCATTTTCCGTCTCTCGCTGGGTGAACCAGTGCACCCCCATTACTGGTACGGCAGCGCTGAGGTGTGGAGCAAGCCGAGCTTTCTGTCATTTTGTTCTTGGCAAACCTTTTGGAAGGAATCCACAGAGTTTGCGAGCTACCAGCCAAAAGTCACCTCAGAAGTTCAGAGAGTAAGTACAAGTTTTATTAGAACTGGTTTGGAATAAAATAAAAAATATATATAAATATACAGCACAACTTCGGGACTACATTTGTTAATGTCCAGCGATTTTAAAAGCAGTAATGAAAGATAATTACATTCAAAAGCAGTCACCATTTTTGCTGCCAATCCCCACATCACATTCCCATCCAAATACCACCTCCCAGGCACAGAAACTAGTGGCTGAGCATCAGAACCAGGGATGATGCTGAGAAAGCATTGCAGCTCCCTTCCTTTTACAGAGATTCCTAACGCACCAGAAACTTTACCTCTTTTTTGAGTTGGATAGACGCGAAGCAGCATTGTGCAGTATTGTGTATTAAGGGTGGACTTTTTTGTTAAAGGCCTGGAAGGCAGAGCCAGGAGGACAGAACCAGGCTACAGAACCCAGCACAAGTGACTGCAGCAACCTCCCGCCCAACACGCCGTACCTCTCTCCCGTACCCGGCCCCCTTAAAAAAATATTAAAAAAAAAAAAGGAAAAGAGTGCGGTCAAAGCCCAGAGCCCCAGCGGCCCGGCTCGGGGGTGACGAGGCTCCCTCTCCTCAGGACACGGCGCAAACCCCCGCCAGGCTCGGCCCCACGGCTCACACCGAACGGGCCCCCCGGAGCCCGGCCGAGCCCCCACTCGGGCCCAGCCGCCCGGCCCGCGGCCCCCTCCCCGCGGCGGCCCGAGCGGCGCGGCCGGCGGCAGGCGCGGGGAGGCCGCGGGGCAGCAGCGAGGCCGCGGGTGGCAGCCGGGAGAGCGGCGGGCGGCCCCCGGAACGCGGCGGCCGCAGGCCGGAGGCGGGAGGGAGCGGGGTGGGGGCCTGGCCGTCCTCGGGGGGCTCTGCGCGGGGAGACACGGGGATTAGGGCCTGCCCCTGCCGCCCCTCCCCGCCCCTGCCCGCCGCCTACCTCGGGTGTCAGCGGGGAGCGGCGCCGGAGCGGCGGCGGTTCCAGCCTCAGGTCCCGGCGGCAGCCGCTGCCCAGCGCACATAGACTTGAGCACCTGGAACACGGCGAGCGGAGCCACGTTCATGCGCAGCAAGTCCAGCAGCACCCTGCGGGGGATACCCGTCAGTGGCGGCCCCGACGGGGGGGAAGAGACACCTCCATGGGTCCCTCCATTCCCACCCCCCGCCGCTCACCGGAACACCTCCGGGTCCAGCCCGCTGCCCGCCGCCTGCGCCAGCTCAAACAGCTCCGCCTCCTCCGCGCTCAGCAACTGCTTCCGCCGCAGCCGTGCCTCCGCCATCGCCGCCGCCGCTGCCATCCCCGCCACTGCCTCCGACATGGCGGCGCTTCCCGCTCCGCCCCTTCACGGCCCCGGCCCTAGCCTGCTCCCCGGCGTGGCGGGCTCAGCCCTGGCCGGGCCCCCCTCCTCCCGCCCGCACCCGGCAGGTGGCAGACGCGCTCCAGCACCAGCCTAGGGCTGCCAGGCAGGCTGGGAGGTGCTTGGCGGAGCTCCCGCGCCTCCGCCGTCCTTACCACCCGCCCTCCCACTGCCCGCCCCGCGCCGGCTGCCCGCGCTTCACGGTGACTTCGGGACGTCTTCCCCAGACGGAATGCCCCGTGGGCGGCCTTACTGCGTGTGCCTCAACATCACAGAACTGCTGAGATTGGAAAAGACCTTTCAGATCATAGACTCCAATCATTTACCCAGCACTGACAACTCCTCGACTAAACCATATCCCTGAGCACTCTCTACACGGCTCTGAAGGGCTCGCACTCCGCCACTGTCCTGGACAAGCCGTTCCAGTGCTTGATAACCCATTCAGTTAATAAATTCTTCCTCATATCCAACCTAAACTTCCCTTGGCACATATTGAGGCCATTTCTTCATCTCCTATCACTTGTTCCTTGGTTGAACGGAACAACACACACCTCTCTACAACCTCCTGTCAGGGAGTTGTGGAGAGGGAGAAGGTCTCCCCTGAGCCTCCTTTTCTCCAGGCCGAACAACACCAGGTCCCTCACTGCTCTGCACCAGACTTGTGCTCTAGACCCTTCCCCAGCTTCACTGCCCTTCTCTGGACACGCTCTAGCCCCCAATATCCTTCTGGCAGCGAGACGTCCAAAACTGAACCCAGTACTCAAGATGTAGCCTCACCAGTGCTGAGTACAGGTGCCTTCTGCTCTGGGTCTTGCCCTTAGCTCACTGGAAGGAGCCTCTTCGTGGCCTCCCCCACTTCTTGATTTAGTTAAACCAACTTTCTCTTTCAAAGGAGACACCCAGCCCAGACCTCCAAACTGGAGTCTTCAGTCATCACCCATGAAGTTGCAGATCCCCCACCAATACTCTGTTGCATTTTTAGCTGAGCAAAACCATGGTATTTCTTTATTCCTACAGGAATTTACTTACTTATTTTAGTTGCTTTATTCTTTTTTTTTTTTTTCCTGTAGGAACAAAGAATGTTAAGTACATGGTGGAGGAGACCACCACCTCGAGGATCACAAACTTCCCTGCATCCCACCCATCTGTCAGCAGGTGAACTTGTACTCAGTGTAGGCAGCGAGCAAGTGCACCCTCGCCCCCTTGCTGGATTTCTTCTTGTTTTTCCCCCTGGAAGATAGAAATAGCTGGTTGTCCTCATTGCTGTGGTCATCTGGGTGACTTCTCCTTGTGTGATCATCCTCTATCACCGAAATGATCCAATGTCACAGGGGCCAGCTCTGGCTGCTGGTTTTAATCTACTGTCCCTGACAGGGGTAAGGAAGGGAATGAGAGGCAATGGGGGCAACCTGATCTCATTGAGGATGTCCCTGCTCACTGCTGAGGGGTTGGACTACGATGACCTTTAGAGGTTCCTTCCAACCCAATGCATTCTATGATTCTACGATTCTTTGGGCCTCAGGCAGTGCAGCAGATTTGAGTGCAGAGAAGCCATATATGCCACCAGCCTCCTGGAGCTACACACAGATAATCCTCTATGTTCACAGACCCAACTGGTCCACCTCTGCTGGGCTGCAGCATCTCTAATGTTTCTTCAATTCCCAAGCCAGCAGAGAGCGTCTGGCATCGCACAGGGAATAAAATTGGAAATTTGGGTCTTGAGTCAAACCGTGGTAAGGAGATGTCAAGCCGAGATTGAAATTCCTCTATCTAAATGGAAATGAGCAGCTTCTCTGCCATCAGGGGGGGATCGCCTGTCCCCGCTCCCCCCGTCCCAGCACACAGAGATCACAAGCTGACCAGCTGCGCCGCTCGATGGACAGCAGAGCAGAGTGCAGCGTGATGCAGGGATACTCCCCCCTCCTCCAGCACCACAAGCGACCTTATCCCCTCCTTGCATCAAGTCACAGGAGAAAGATGCTCATGAGCAACTGAAAGTATTACCCACCACAGGGCAGCTTGACCTTGCATCCTGACAGGCACTCAGCCTTGCAAACAGATAGGCTTTGACTGCAGCTGCCAAGACAGGAATGAGATGTACAGTGATCGAAGGATCTTGCTGCTAATGGCCCTGAGTTGGACCAGCCCAGTGGGGACAATTATCACAGCACCGACAGTGGGAGCAGCTGCCGCCAGTGCAAATTACTGTGCTGTCCACAGGCTGACAGCGCCAGAGCCACAAAGCCCAAGGTCTCCCTAGATGATGGACTTTCAGAGGGACTCTTAGCTGAGAGGGGCAGTGTAGGGTCTGCAATGCAGAAGGGACAAGGCAATATCCCTCTGCTTGCTCTCTTGCCTGCTCTGGTGTATGATGTTCTGCTTCCTTTGGGCCAGGCTGGAAGTCAAATGCAAAGGCAAAAGACTTCACCACGTGGGTAATGCACTCTCCAGCCCTTCCTGGTCCCACCTGGAGCACTTCCCCCAGCCTAGTGGCATCTGGGAGCTCAGCTACAAGTGACAGCAGAAGAGAGCAGGATGCTTTTTAGCTCAGCCCCTCTCTGGGAGAAAAAAGAAGAAAACCAGGAACCACCATCCCTACAATAAAGTGGAGAAATCTCAGCTTGTAACTTCTCCTTCCCAGCCGCAGCCAACTCCAGCTGAAGCTCTTCCTGCATGCACTTGTCACCTGCATCACAAACAGGGATGGAGACCTTCCCAGGGCAAGGATGGGAGACCCTGCCTCTCCCATGCTTCCTTGACAGGCCACCATAGGCCATGACTGTGCATCACACCTTCCTCACCTTTCTTGGTGTAGGCCTGGATGGGCATATCCTACGACTTCTTCGAGTGGATACACTCTCCTCTGGACTGCATGGTCCCTTCAGCCCTCTGGAGCATTTCTGTGGTCTCTGTTATCCCAGTTATCTCCTCTTGAAGCCAACAGGTCAGTAGAGGAAGTCACTGGGATCCCATAACCACCCCTCTTAGAAGACCTCAGTTACTAGAGCTGCCATCTGGGTAGCACCTGGGACTCTGGCTTAAATGACATTCAGCAGGACGCTGGGTCTTGCTGCCTGCTGGAGACACCCTCCATTACCTCTGGCAGGACTTCAATATCTAATACCATACAGCCCATGAATTCCAGAGCAGGACATAAACCAGGACAGCCCAGGATGGTGATGCCAGGCTCAGACAGCCTGTCTGTGCAGAAGAAAAAGGGAATTAGATGCAGCACAGAGCCTGGAATCTTTACCATAAATTACCAGCTAATGTTGGGGGTTGGGATGTTGGGATGTGATGCTGGTGCCTTGCACGCCTACAGAAGGCACCGCTGCATGCATAAGGGGAAGATCAGGCAGACTTGGAGAAAGGTGGTAAAGCAGGTGAGCAGGGACTCAGGGAGCTCTCCATGGAGGCAAAGAGATGCGAGAGTAAATCAGGACACTCTGTGTGTGCACGGAGAGGTCGTAAAGCTGCACAGGAGAAATAAATCACAATGCACTGCTCATACACAGCAAGGCCACCCCACAGGGGAGCAGCAAGAGGGGACATGCACATACAGAGAGCCAGTCGGTCCTACACCAGCATGTGCCAGGACTTGCTGTATGCCACCACTTAATGGAGAAAATGTCAGCATGCGTACATTTATCCTGGAAACTAAGAGAAAGACACGTAGCTGTGCAGGTCATCAAGCTGAGCAAGATGTGAATGAAGGAGAATGCCTGAGGCAGGGCCACAAGATGAGGACATGCTCTGAGTGCATGAGATGAGAGTTAACCAGGAGGTGCTGCATGAGATCAGGGAGGAAAGGAGCAAGGTCACCTCACTGTGAAGGAAGGATCAGATTTAGGATAACCTGAATATGGCTCAAACTGCAAAGAAGTGCAGCAGATGTGCCTCCCATGTCCAGAAAATCATTCAAGGGAAATTAGAAGAAAACAAGAGGGATTAAAACATTTCTAGATTTCCGTACCTTTCTGAGGTTGGTTTTCTTTTGAAGGAAATACAGCTACAAGACAGCAAGGCAAATGGAAACCAAATTTATCACAGACACATCGTCTCAGTGATTTTTCTTTGATAATTAACTTAAGACAAGGTGATGCAGTACATTTAGACTGAAGGAAGAGGTTTGTTTTGCACCCAGTATGAAACAATTTCCAGTGCTCAAGTCACGGGTATGAATATAGCAGAGGAGGAACCAGATAATGAAGTAAATGATGGGTTGTATTCAAAGGGTGTCTGAGAAGAGAAAGGGTTGTATTCAAAGGGTGTCCGAGAAGAGAAAGGGTTGTATTCAAAGGGTGTCTGAGCACTGTTCCTCCACTCCAGTCTTGGGATGACCCCACTAATGTTAACAGCCAGCAGTGTAGGGCTGGGAGTTGTCACACTTGGGATGTGTTTTCAGGAGGGACCCAGCCACATCACTGGGCACAAAGCACGGGGCACTGGGAAAACCTCACCCGGCAGATCTGCCCAAGCATGCTGTTTTCATAGAATCATGGAATGGTTTGCACTGAAGGGACCTTTCAAGGTCATCTGGTCCAACCCCTCCTGCACTGAGCAGGGACATCTGCAAGTAGAGCAGGTTGCTCAAAGCCCCAGCCAAGTTCACCTGCAATTGTTCCAGAGATGGAGCATTGGCCACTTCTCTGGGCAACCTGGACCAGGGTCTCACCACCCTCAGCATCAAAATTTTCTTCCTTCTCTCTCCTATAAATCTCCCTCTTTTAATTTAAAACCATCACCCCTTGTCCTGTCCCAACAGGCCCTGCTCAAAAGTCTGTCCCCACCTTTCTGACAGGCCCTTTGAAGTGCTGAAAGGCCACAAGAAGGTCTCCTCAGAGCCTTCTCTTCTCCAGGCTGAACAACCCCAAGTCTCTCAGCCTGGCCTCCCAGCAGAGGGGTTCCAGCCCTCCCAGCATTGCTGGGGCTCCTCTGGCCCTGCTCCAACAGGTCCCTGTCTCTCCTGTGCTGAGGACTCCAGAGCTGGACCCAGCACTGCAGGGGGAGGTCTCCCCAGAGCTGAGCAGAGGGGCAGGATCCCCTCCCTTGACCTGCTGCTCACACTGCTGGGGATGCAGCCCAGGGTGCCATTGGCTTCTGGGCTGCAAGCACATGGTGCTGGCTCACGTCCAGCTTCTCAGCCCCCAGCACCCCTAAGTTCTTCTCTACAGGGCTGCTCTCAATCCCTTCACCTCCAGCCTGGGTTGATACCAGGGGTTGCCCCAACCCAGGTGCAGGACCTTCAGTTGGCTTTGTTGAACCTCATGAGGTTTACATGGTTCCACTTCTTAAGTTTGGAGACATGGCTCCAAAATTGTGCAAGGGAAATGAAAGAACTACTCACAGCTGTAGACTGAAAATTAGGTAGAGGCACCCAAGCTCGGATGTTTTAAGACCCTGATTTTCAATCAAGGTACAAGGAGCAAGTAACTACTTGGGGATGATGCTGGGGAAGCATAACAAAGGGACTGAGTAAGGGTGGTCTCCAAGTCAGGAGCTGAAACTCACCCCTTGTGTCAAATGCCTTGGTCTTTATGAAAAGATTTGAAAGGAGGCATTCAGCTGGGCCACACGTGTGCTACGCATGTGCTGTGCTGCACGTTTTGCTGGGAGTCTGCAGGGATTGGGAACAAATTTCTCTCCTCTGCTACAAACTTTGGCAGCAGAGCTGTTGGGTTATTTGATCCTTCGGCAGCTTGCTGTGGTTGGAGACAGAACATAGGGCACTGTGTTTTCAGTGATATTCAAGCAACTCAGGCATCACTGCCAGGGCTGGGGTTTTTAACTAACCACTGAGCTTGGGCTTAAGGGAACTTCTACAGTCCAGAGGGCCAGGAAGGGGCCATGGACGATGGACCATACACTACACACATCTGAACATTTTTCCGAGTCCTGCAAGGATCAGAGTTACTGAGAACTCTCCAGCCTCTGAGGTGTTCAGAAGTCCTGATGGCTTGCGCTGGGACAGGCGACGAGGCTGATGTCAGGCTTGATGCTACCTAAAGTGCTTCATTTCCAGCAGGTGGGAGACATCAGGAGCTGTGACAGAGCTTCAGCAAACAGACCCCACCTTCCAATGAGGACAAGCTCAAATTCTGCCCTGAATCAGCCTTTCACCCCTCTTGGTTGTCTTCTTCCTGCAAGACCACATCTTTTGGCCAGTGAAGTCCTGTGCAGGAGTAAGCGTAACTCAAGCTGGCCCGCAACCAGGCAGAATGGCACGGGGCTCAGGGGCTGCACCAGCTCAGCCCCGACCACCGTGTAAGAGCATGTTCCCAGCAGCACTAATCCAATTACAAAACAAACTTCCTTCCTTCATTATCTGGGCCTGCAGCATGCGAAAACAGCTCAGCGATTATGGAGGGCTTTGCAAGGGGCTAGAGATCAGGCAATGAATGACAGAGGGTGTTTCACTCGCAGGGAGAAAGAGGGACAGAGAACAGAGGTAGCCAGGAGGACACAAGGGATTGCCAGGACAAGTGGATTGGGAACTGCTACAGACAAAGGTCTCTGGACAACCTTCATGCTCTCAACAGGGTTAACCTCAAATCCCCATCAGGTTGCTCAGGCCCTTGTCTGTCCTGGGGATTAGCATCCTCATGAATGGGGAACACTGTCACCTCTCTAGCCCTCTTGAATGGCTGTTCCCCCCCCCATTCCCCAATGACACCTAATGGCAAAGGCAGCACTAAAATCCCCTTGCAAGAGAGATTCAAATTTACTGGGGAGCTCCTGATCAGTTCCCATCACAAAAACAGAAGATGCAACACACCATCCAGACCCAGAGTTGTATCATTCCTGTGAGAATCCCAAAATGAACACACACACACACACACCCAGGACTAAACAGGAACCAGGTCCTGTTTGGATCTGCCCCATCTGAAAAAATCAGGTCCATCTCCTGACCCAGCATCAAGCTGTGGGGTGGCTCCATGTCCTGCTCCTTCATCTTTCTTGTTGGACCTCCTCCACCATAAGAAGGGCGGGGAACCTAGCTGGGCTTAGGGCAGTTCTGTTTCACTCAAAAAAAAAAGCCCTTCTTGACTCTTGTCAACATTAGCACTGCTTAGAGCAGGAGGGTGGACTGGGGACCTACTGAGGACCTCCTGAGGTGCCTTCCAACCCAAGTTATCCTCTCTGTGTATCCAGGTCAAAGAAAGTGGCTATTTCCCTTTATTTGGCACTGGTGAGGCTACATCTGGATACTGTGTGCAGTTTTGGACCCCAAGTAGGACAGAGTCCTGCAGAGGGTCACTAGGATGGTCAGGGCTGGAGAACATGTTGTACAAGGAGGTGCTTGAGGAGTTGGGCTTCTTTAGCCCGCTGAAGAGAAGGCTGAGGAGGGATGTAACTGCCACAGAGAGGATCGAGAGCTGCTTCACTGAAGCACTTGAACACAGATCCCAGCTCCAGAGCAGTTCTGCTGGTCTGTGACTGTTTCTGGGGAGCTGGTGCAACATACAGAGGTCTCATGCTTCTTAGCTCTCGTCAGGGATGCCCCTGAGATGGAACCAAGCTGCCTGGGCAAGATTTCACTGTTCTCACTTTGGAGAAGGCAGAGCATCCACTGGGATGAGCTCCACACTGGATGGAGCCACCAGGGCACAGCAGGGCTGCCGACAGGCCTTGAAACATTTTAAATGCAGCGAGGGCAACCAAGAGCATCTCTCTGCAGAGCTCTGCCTCCTCGGCCCTTTCTGCAGGCTCTGGTGTGGCACTGCCAGGAGAAAAATGCTCCAGCTTGAGTCACATCTGTCCCCGCTGGACAAGATGCCTCCCTGGGATGGAGAGAGGCAGCTGGGGAGCTGCCAGCAGCTGAGCAGTTCTGTAAGGAGACACCGGGCGCCCGATGAGCTCAAACCACTGCCTTTTAAGGAGCGGCAGAGGCTGAGGCATCTTGGAACAAACCACCACAGTTTCTGCAGGCTCTCAACCACGGTGTGCGCACAGGGACAACACTGGCTGTGCCCAGTGGTCCCCACAGAAGCTTAAAGCCATGATGGGCAGCCAGGACAGCGATCCCCCAGCAACAGATGGAGTCTGAGACACCCCAGAGCCCCAGCTGGTAGAGCAGGGATCCCACCATGGCTGCAGCACTCTACCACAGTGAAGTCCCCATGGTAACATTGATTGCCTCCATTCCCTCCAGCAAACCAGCAGGACCAGCTCCTTCCTGGGAGCAGCCAGTGGAGAGAACACTTTTTCACAAGCCAACACATCCCACCAATGCTCTAAGTGCTTTGCTCTGGTGATGCAGAAAGTTTTGTGGGTCCAGCAGCAAATCTGTTGCTGCCATCCCCCTGCTGAGCACCACAGGACCTCCTGGGGAGCAGGGGGAAAAGGGAAGGCGCTGCAGGGGAGTAACAGTGAGACCAAGCTCAGCCTGAAGCATGGAAGAAGGAAATGTCAGTGTGTGGATACACGCAGCAAGCAACACCAGGAAGACAGTTAAACAGCAAGGTGTGCGTTAAATGGTACAGAGCACCAGATGTAGCTTCACCCAACTGGAGAAAAGGAGCAAGGCGGCCCAAAGACAAGGTGTTAGGAAGATGAAGAACAGGACTGGAGACAGTAAATACCCCCAGGAGGAGAACAAGAAACCCTGGAAAATTCAGGGATTTTTGCCTAAGACTTATGAGGGGTGAAGGAAAACAAAGAGGCAGAAGACTCCAAAGAGGATACCAGGCAAGTCCAAAACCAGCTCATTGCTGCCTGTGGGGGTCCCAAAGGATGCGACCACTGATGTCCCCTGACCGCTGTGTCTCAGACAAGCGCACTGGCTGGACCACTCAAGCACGTGGGTCTCAGCACAGACCAGAGCAAAGGAAAAATCAATTCACATGGAGCCTTTGTGTAATTCAATCCCCCTCCCCACCATCTTGCCACACCGACCCCCCCACTTAAGGTGGTGGGATGCGGGCGGCCCATCCCCGTGGAGCAGAAGGTGACCATGCACCACTTTATTAGGCAGTGGTGCTGCACACGCAGCCGAGACCGGTCACTATTTACATTTGGCAAAGGATGGCGGTGAGTAGTAAGTGCCCATGCAGGTGGGGGCCACCAACAGCCTGCCTGGCCCCCCTACGTCTCGCTAGCCCCCTGGGCAGGCCCCTGCTCACCTCCTGCCAGCCTCCTCGCCTGCAGGCACAGCCACTCTGTTTCCCATGGGCAGAGCCAGGTGCCCTTGCAAAGGCAACTCAGGCCTGCTACCGAATGATTTCTCCCCCTTTTCCCACATTGCCCCCCTCCCCGGCCTCTCCAAGGCCCCAGCTCCAGTCCTTGCGTCCCGAGCTCTGCCTGGAGGCAGGTGAGGGCAGTGGGCAGCTGGCGAGCCCCACTCAGCTGATTGCACAGAGGGTCGCCCCCCGGTGCCATCCTTGCAGGCAAACTAGCACCCGGGAGCCCCCCGAGAGAGCAGGACGAGGGGCTTGGCTGCAGCAATACCCAACGAGCTGCTCGTGGGCTGCCAGTCCAGAGCCCATCCTTGGCACAGTGGCGCCCGGCCCCACAGATGGGCCAGTTTCAGGTGCACCCGGCCTCGAGCCTGGCTCATGGGGGGTGAGTACTATAGGGTACGGATAGCCACTGGGTAAAGCAAGGACATGTGCTCAGCCCCCTTGATGGGCAGCTTGCGGCTGGCGTAGTGATGGATGATCTCCGGCACGCTGTCAAAGGGTGGGCTGTGCTGCCCCAGCACGTACTTGTTCTCTTGGGTCCGCGACAGTTTCATGTGCATGAAGCCCTGGCTGCTCCTGCAAGAAGAGATGGAGGCAGAGTTATGGGGTGCAGCTGGCCCCAGCGTCAGCTCCTGACCCCCACCACCCTGAGGCAGCATGCCCCAGCAGCTTGGGGGGGACACTGCTGGCTCCTGTGCCCCTTTGCCACAGTTCTGCCCATGCCATTCCACTCTTGGCCAAATCCAGACCAAGCCCACGGCACAAAGGAGGGACATGGCCACGCTGCACTGCACCCCCTGGGGAGCACGGCCATACAGTGGGGTGCAAGGGGTCCATCCAGGCACAAGGATAGTGCTGAGGCTGGGGAGGTATGTGCAGGCAGGGAAGCAAGGGCACAGCCTCATCAGGAGCAGGGGGGTGTCTTACTGCAGGGTGATACAGGGGCAGTGGCTTTCACCACTTGCTCATGGAAAAAAACCCTTTTGCAACTGCCCCAGCTCATGCAGAAGGACTTCAGCTCATGTATCTCCCTAGCAAAGCAGGAACTCCTTTGCCCCTCACCCCCTCTTGCCGACAACGCTGCAGGCTCCATAAAACCCACTCAGTGTAGCGAGGCCATTTCCCGGCACAGCACGGGCACCGAGCCACGCGAGGCTACGCAGGCAGATCCTGCCACGAGCACTGATTCCAAGTGACGGGCTAATGGCCCTGTTGCTATTAATTTGCGTCTCTGAGGAGAGCCACAGCCTGTCTGCAGCGTCTGGAATGCACATTACGGCAAAATATTGATGACTTAAAAGCAGACAGGACCTCATCAGCAATGCTGAGCTGCTTCCAGCGCTGCACAGGCCGGTCCCATCCCCCCAGCTGGAGACGGTGCCCGTAATGGCCAGCCCGGCTGCATTAGCAGAATGGGTTTGCAATCCATTTAGCATCAGGAGGCAAGGAGCCAGCTGCCCCAGGGGAGCAGGGGGAAGAGCCACAGCCTCCTGCCAGGGATGGAGGAAAAGCGATCACTGGCCACACCCTGTGTCCCAGCAGCAGGGCACCAGGAGGTGCAGGGCCTGCACTGTGCGTGGCATCCTCTGAAAGGGGGTTTATCCTGCACACACTAAACACACAGAGCTGCCCACAGGTGCTGCACCCCATCTGCAGGCAGACCCAGTGCTTCCCTGCTGCTGGCAGGGGAGTCCAGTGCAAGATCAGTGACAGTCAAGAGCTGGAGCACTGGCACACAAGTTCACAGAGAGGTGATGCTGGTTGCGTTTGGCTCCACGGGGCTTTGTCACAAGCTCAGGGATGCGACCAAGATCAGATCCTCGAGGGAGCATGCCACAATCCCAATGGGATGAGGACTGGGCAGGTGCTGCGCCTGCCAAGCACCTTACAGACAGGAGGAAGGACCCAGATCTTTGCAGCATGGCCTCGGCCACTCTCACAGAGGCATGAGCCAGGAGGGACTCATTCTCTGAGCGCCTGAGGCCATGACACTACAATCCTGGCCACAACAGGCAATGTGGGGCTGCCAAGCCTAGACCAGCCAGGACCATAATGGCAGGATTAAATCCTTCTCACAGGGGTACAGTTGCTCCTGCTGCTCTTTCTTGTGCATGTTTTCCTTTAAAGCAACACAAAAGGGCTTTAGGTCAGCACCTGAGCTCTCTTTTAGAGTATCTTCTCAGCTGGCTTCCATCCTCAAGGAAAAAAAAATAAATTTAAAAGAGTTACCAAAAATTTTTTTGAAAAAATTGAGATGCAGCCAGCCATCTTACAGCTATATAAAAAACATCCCGGGGGATCTTCCTTGAAACAGCTTTACAGAGAAAGGCAGTGGAGTAAAAATCATGCTCCCAATGCTCTGGGCTCTCTGCAAGCACAGGCACTGCCACAGCAGCTCCTGGATGGGCTGCAGGCTCTTCTGGGGGGTGGCTGTTGTGAGGCCATGTCCTAGCCACGCATACCAGTTGAGAAGTGGGTTTGGCCATTTTTGCCATGAGGCCAAGGATGGGTAGTAAGAAGTAAGATTAAAAAACCCCAAGGAATAGGTGACTGGCTTGTGGAGAGGTAATGGGAAGGGGCACCTGCACTGGTGAGGAAGGAAGCCCCAGCAGCAACCCCAGCTCCTCCTCCCAGGCTCTCCAACACACACGCTGACCAATGCCACCCACAAGGTGATGGCTGAGAGGACCTCTTACAGCCTCAAATACAACTCAACCAGCAGAAGCTGTGGCTTCAAAACTGCTCACAAGCCAGGGTGAGGAAAAAAATACTGAGAAAATTAAAACATCAGTAAAAATTGACAAAAAAAAAAAAAAAAGAAAAGAAAATAAAAAGAAAAGGAGGGAGCTTTTCTGGAAAAGCTTGTTGTCCAACCCGAAAGCTGCAAGTGTCAGAAGGAAGAATATTTTCAGTTGAATTTCTGTCCTAGTTTGGTGCTGAAGGAAAAAAAAAAAAGTGGAAAAAAAAGTAAAACTAGAGAGTGACAGAGCAATCTAATTCACAGTTGTGTCACTGAGAAATAACCAGGGGAGGCTGAAACCATGAGGGAGCAATGCAGACAACAAAGACCACTAGGGAAACAAAGTATATTGAGAAAACCACAGGAATACGTGGCCTGGCGTTGGGCTGAGGTGACTGAAGTGTTCAGTAAATACTTTTCTCATGTCTGCCAGGAACAGAGCTAATACAGTCATCTGGTAGAAAGGCAAGAAGGTATTTGCTAATCCATCATCATCTTCAGGAGAGTAACATCTTCGACTTCATGGATCTGGGCTGCCCCAAGAGTCATGGAAGAGCTGGATGAGGAGCTATGGGCAGCTTCTCCCCATCAGGATGATGCTTCATGCAGTTTTGGCACTCAAGTAATCTGGAAAACTTGGGGAGGGTGCAAAGATTCCCCCCCCCCCCAAAAAAAAACAAGTAGAAACCAAGGTGTGCCATGGGGGTGAGGTTTCCCTGGTGGGAAACCAAAGCAGGGTAATGGCCTCTCTAAGCAATGGCTCCAGTGATTACATGAGCTGGGGAGGGAAGTGTGGGTATTCACATTTCCACCCACAACAGGATCAAATTTTCTTTTCCCATGATACTAAGCTGCAAAAAAAGCAGGGCAGGAAGAAGCCAGAGCTGGAAGCTGTACCCAGACACATCCGAGTGAGCAGTGGGGACATCATTTTATCTGTCTGGGGAATTATTACCAGGGCTGCAGTGGGAAGAGCAGCAGCATGCCTCCAGACCTACATGCCTTCCCAGAAGGTACTCTTGTCCAGACACCAAAGCAGAAGCTGGTCCCACACTGTGGAGATGTGCAGACTTCACATTCCACCCATTTCTGACCACCCCGTGGTCATCTCAGAGTAATTACCCCATCGTGTTTGCATGGGGCACCCACCCACAAGGGGTCACCCCCAGTACTGGGTCACCTCTGCTGTGGGTTCACCACCCCCCCAGCCCCATCCCAGGCTCACTCACTTCAAAGAGAGGGAGAAGTCATTCTTGCTAGTCTCGCTGTTGCGCACCAAGTAGCTGGCCTCCTTGCACAGCCTCAGCAGTGTTTCCGCATCTGTCCGGCTGATGGCCCCGTGGTACCAGCTGGAGGCGGGAGAGGAACCGGCTGTGCCAGGTAGAGAGCTGACCCCCTGGGAAGGACTCTGCCCTGGGGCAGTGGCAATGCCAGCACCCCTGGCACCTCCCCAGGGACAGCAGCCATGTTCAGGGATGTGAGTGGCACTGCTGGGGTTGAGGGACAAGGGGCAGGGCTTCCACTGGCCAGCTTTGGGGTTGCAGAGGGCACATGGGGACACCATGAGTGCAAGATGGGTGGCAGGGACAAGCAGACAGAAATGTGGGGCAAGGGAAGAAAGGAAGCAGCAGGTCTGCCCTGGGGCTCGTTGTGATGTGGCCACAGGGATACCAGAGCAGGTGGAGGGGTAGGGCAGCCCCTGGGGCTAGCAGGACTCACCACTGGCTCTCCAAGGGCAAGGCAGGGTCAATCCTCTCCCCAACAAAGGGGCCAGGCTCAGCCATCAGCGTCTTTGCACTCTTGAGGCTGCTGGAGCCATGCCTGAGGGCAGCCCTGGCCTTCTCCTCCCTGCAGGGTGAGGTGTGGCCATAGCCCAGTGCTTCCGATGGACCTGCAAGACAGACAGACACACATCACAGCTGGCAGTGGGGACAGGCAGACAGGCTGAGCTCCCAGCTTTCCCCTTGTTGAGGGAGCCTGCAAAAAGAGACAGAGCCACAGCACATCATGCTGGGTCCTCTCATGCTGCCTCATCCCCCTGCTCTCAGCAGGGTCAGGGCAGTTCTTGCTTCAGTGCCCCAGATAGATGAGGTTGGATCCCCACCACGTGCAGCCCCTGAGCCCCTGGAAATATTTTTAAGGGAGGTTTCAAAAATTCAGAGAGGTTTTGATAATGCAACCAGAGACTCAAGTGGTTGTGGCATAAAGTTAAGTGAGGAGCAGTAAAGAGAACCTCTAGTCTTGTGAAAAAAAAAAAAAAAATCAAAAAAAGAGGAGGAGGTAGATGGAGCTAAAGGGAGTAGAGAGTTTGGAAATGGTGGACACGCTTCTGCTGCTACAAGTAAACCTTCAAAAAATACATTCCTCAAAGTGGGAAGGGGACAGTTTGACTGTGAGATGCCTCCCTGCTACAGTTGCCTGCCCAGCACCAACCCAGCCACAGACACCCACGCACCAACAACACGCAGTGGCCCAGTGTGTGCTGCCCAGAGAGTGACGGGGGATTAACCGAGACGTGCCCTGGGGACCCAGCCTCCCGCCGACTGTTATTTCCGCACGGGATGATTTCAGCATTAACAATATTGTTTCACCCTCCTCCAGAGAGTTCATTATTGCTCCCCTGCAACGCAAGCCCCCGTGCACAAATTACTTATCGATCGGGCAGAGCTGCCTTGACACGAGACTGCTGGTGGCTGATGTCGTGGAGACACAATTGCCCCTGAGGTGGCTGAGCCCGGAGAACCAAAGCTCCCAGGATAGGTGGGATGTCCAGGGCTGGGCAGCTTCCCCCCTCCCCATGCTCCCTGACTACTGGAGGGCAAGGTAAAAGCAGGGCAATGCTGAGGCCACACTGCTGCTGTGAGGCAGAGGAAGCAAATACCTAGAGAGGGATGATGTTCTCTCCTCTAAGGCAGCTCTTTGAAGGACACCTTGTCTGGGAAAGCAAGCAGGTCTCCAGCCCCTCCAGCACCCAGAAAAGAGGACGGCAGCCAAAAGGAAACCTGGCCAAAATCCTCTGCAGCTTCACATAGTTTAAACCACCCCCCCCCCCACCCCGAGGAAGCTCAGGGAGGCGGTGCCCAGCATTAAATCTTGACAGGCCCTGCCTCTGCAGTGGTCTGGCTTTTCACTGGCCAGGCTTGCCCTTGTACATAACATCCAGGCTTCAATTTTTGCTCGTTGCCTTAAAAAATTGGGGCACTATAAAGCCAGGCAATCAAAACAGCCAAGTGTTTGCTGGCGGCACAAAGTCGTTGTGCTAGAGGCTCAGAAGAAATGCATTGCACCTGTCAGAGAGACGCAGAGGCAAGTGCATGATTAAACAGGATATTAAAAACAAGCCCCTGGAAGCAAGAAGACATCCTTCAAGAAGTTCAAGTCACCCTCCAACAGGGGAAATAAAAAATGAGACAAAACTCTGGCAAGATAAACTTAACACAACAAAGCAAGTCAGGGAAAAAAAAAAAAGAGAGTTTGTTGCTAAACCCAGGAATAATGACGAGACGATGTGTTCATCAGCAGCAGGATGTGTGTCAGAGTGACGGCGGGGATAACAAATGACGGGGAAAGAGGCTGCACAGCAAAGAAATTAATTTTTCTTGACACCTGCATTCATTGGAGGAGGAGGATCAGGAAGTTTCCCCCCGTGACAAGATCTTTCTTTTCCAGGACTAATTTCAGCCTGTAGCATTCCTACAGGTTCTGGACAGTACCCCCAATGCAACCTCAGCACTCGCTCTGCCCCTATGATAGGCAGTGAAATCCACTGACAGGCACAGCCTCATGCTCAAAGCCCCTGTGAGGCAGCAGAAAAAAAAAAAAAAACACATTATTTTCTTTACTAATCTCTGCAGCAATCTGCCTAAGTCCAGATAAGGAAATCAGACATCTGCACCTGGCACAGCGCAGTATCTACCAGGGGCGGCGTTAGCGACACGCGGGCAGACTCCGGGGTGCAGCCATCACTTGGCAGAGAAAAAGACGTCTCTCAAATCCATCCCTTTTCTCAGCCCAACCCCAAAAGCCTAGGTGGCTTTTGACAATGTCCTGCTACCCCCGACTTGATGCTCTTGGCAAAACTCTAATCCACCACAGCCTTGAAATATTAATAAAGGGTTAAGGGAGAAGCAGCGATATTTGGCTTCTTAAGTGAGGCTGCCAGTGGAGTCCAAGGGGGATTGACACAGGGGCTCTACTGCTTGGTATATGCAAGAGAGGCTTCACAGCGAGGCAAACCTGTGATGACAAAGTGTACCTGGGAGATTAGGCTGTTCAGGATGGCAAAAACAAGAGCGGAGGATCCAGAGGGACCTCCTGCCACTGAGCAGCAAGGTAATAAAACAGCACAGGAAACAGAGCAGTGCTAAATGATGGAGTGAGGCATGTGGGAGGGGGAAAATAAACCCCAACTTCAGCAGTGGGATCTGAATCAACTGCTACCACACCTTAAAGGGACCTAGGTATTAAGAGTCACAAGAAAACATCAGCTCAACACTCAAAGCAGTTGTCAAGAAGACCATAAAAGCAGCTGTCAAATGCTGGGAATTAGAAAGCAAAGAGGAGAGAACAAAAGAGAAGGTAATAACTCTGCCACCGAACAATCCCCCGGTGCAGCTCGACCACTGTGCACAAAGAGGCATCGTGGAGCCAGAGAAGATACAGAAGAAGAAAGGAAAAACGTCTGGTTTCCAGCACAGGACGATGGGACTGGGCAGGAGGAGCTGGGGGAAGGCAGAGGAAGAGGGTGGATGTCTGGCAGCACCCGCAGAGCCCTGCCAGGCCCGGGCAATCTCCGGGGCATTGCAGTGTCTCAGCACTGGTGGGGTCACAGAGAGCACTGGACACAGCATCCCTCCCCAGAGACACCCCCTTGCTGTCACGCAAGACCCACCGTTGGCGTCTTCGTAGCTGGGCTGGCCGTGCTGCGAAGGGACAGAGGCACCAGCCTCACTGTCCAAGGGGCTTTCACCGCTGTCGAGCTGTCCCACTGGCGGTGGCCATGGCAGGTCTTTAATGACCTTGATTTCAACTGGATGGGGGTGGGGAGGGGTGGGGAGGTGGGGGGGAAAGAGAGAGAAAGAGAAAGAGAGAAAGAAAGGGCTTAGAAAAAAACGTCAGCAACACCAGGCCCATGGAACAGGAAAGCAGTTGTGGTGGGAAAGACCTGAGGACTAAATATCTTGGGAGGATTACGCCGAGTTGGTCATCTCCTCTCCTCCCCAGCACTGAGTAGGAACAAGCCCAATGTAGGGCACAATCCTGACAGAGAGACCCTGCTCCACCAGCTTTCTCTCTGGGGTTGGGGGGAACCTATAATCACCCTATCCTACATGCATATTCATCAGGGGGGATCTTGGTCAAGCGTCCCATTGCCATCTGCCTTGCCTGTGCATCCACCTTGCCCTAGATGCTTCCCAGCCACCCCACAAGGGTTCGTGTTCACCTGCCACGCACCAGCAGGTTGCTGCCTCATGCCAGTACTATCTGCCCACAAGGAGGGGTCTCACAGGCCCCCGAAAGGGGAAATGAGCCAGCAGAGAGATTCTGGCATTGCAGGAGAAGAGAAGCACCCTGCAGCTGCAGCAAGACCTGCTCTGGTTCTGGAAGAACACAGGCAACAGGTCCTAGTGTGGCCCAGGGCACATCAACCCTCAGGACTCAGAGCAAGCCTAAAGTGCCCTGGGAAGCGCCCACATGCATCCACGTACAAACCAGACCTGCAGAGATGACACCTCCACCCAGGGACGTCGAGTAAGGTGGCTCATCTGCCCAGATCCAGAGCACAGACTCCTCAGCACAAACCCATCCCATTTTTTATGTCAGAACCTGACAAGCACCAAATCCTTGGCACAACATGCCATGGGCACCAGCCCCACACCCGTCCGAGTCCCAGTGGCCCAAAGCATGAGTAGACACCGTGGCATCAAGCCCAGCACATACATCTCCAGCTTCCCAAAAGGGGAATAGCTCCCAAACCCGACTCTCCACGCCTCTCTCCGCCAGCATCCCCGCGCAGCGCCAGCGACCACTGGCTCAAGCACCGTGTGCACACCAGCTACAGCGCAGACGCACAATGCCACAATTAAAATGCATCCTAGATAAGAGCGTGGCAATTAGCCAGCGCCGGTGGAGGAGACGGTGCTAATGCGCAACATGGATTTCCTCATTAACCAACACAAACAAAATCGATCCAGCAGCACAGATAAATGGGTCAGGGGGCTGGACAATTGGCTGGCCAAAGGCTCCTGGGGAAGCACCCAGCTGTCCTCCTTCTCCAAGAAAGGAGGGATCTGCTTGAGCCAAGAGCTGAGCCTCTCCCCTGCAATTCGATGCTGACAGGGTGTGCTGCAGGCTGCGAGCAGTCAAAGGGGACAAGAGGCAAAGAGAGGAGGGCACTGGATGGGCTGACAAGGCAGCTCCATCCAACATTCTCCCCAGCCTGGCTTCCCTGCTGAAGAGAAAACACCACTGCGGGTGCACAAGCACTCCCTGAGACACAGAAACACAGAGGCCAACACTGCTGACCCCCCAGATGATGAAGAAACCCCAAGGAGCCACCTTCCACCCTGTAAAATGCAATGCAGCATCAGTTGCTTCGCAGCAGCTATCTGTCCTTTATGGAAGCTCCCACCACTCACCTGCAAAGGCTTTGGAGATCCTCTCCTTCTTCCACTCCCAGGGCTGGTCGTACTCTTCAGGTGGCCGTTCATCATCCTCAGGCAGCCGGGACTCCCTGGGCCTGGGGCAAGCCAGGCGGTCACTGTCCATGTCCAGCCCTCCAAGCACAGGCTCGTAAGGAGTATCGTAGAGGTGCAGTGGCCGGGCAGGAGCCTCCCGTAAGCCCTTCTGGCGGATCTCTGGCAGGAGAAGAGGGAAGAGACCATGAGCTTTTTGCCCAACACAGTCTGGCAATGGTCCCCAAAGCCCTGCTGGATGAATTTCTAGGCTCAATTTCAGCCAAGGGGTACAAACCTCCAGCAAGCACCTGCCAGAAGCTGGGAAGCTGCTGGGCAGTGGGATCTTGAGCAGTCCACAGCACCAAGATACCTTCTCCCCCAACTCTCTGGCAGCTCTGCAAAGCAGGCAGAATGGAGACAGAGCATCCCAAAGCCTGAACCCCTGTGAGCAGCGAGGCTGAAGTTCTTCCCTGGCTAGTTTAATAAAACACCCTTCCCTCAAGCAAAACAAAAGTCTCTCCCACAGACACAAGCAGCCTCTTCGCCACTTGCCCATTTTTCCAATAAATGCATAATGTTCTCGTCCAAAAAAGCCACAGGAGCTTTCCAGAAACCACTCACTCCAAGAAAACCGAGGAACTACAAAGCAGAGCCGGAGCCTGGAGCACACAGCTGGCTTGGTGACCCCTTCACACCTGGAAGCAGCCAGAGCGATGCTTTGGGAGCACACACGCTCACACCTCGCCCACTTTCCAGCTATAAACAAGCCCCGCTGGGGACCCCACTGCTGCAGCAGACAACAGTGCGCTCCAGCCCAGTCCTAACAGAATTAAGCATCTCTCCCACATCTGTCTTAGTTTTATTCCAGACGCACTGAATGTCAGGTCTCTCCTGGCTCAGCCTGGCAAGCACACACTGTGGTCCCAGGGGTCAGGGAGAAATATCAAGGCACCTTTATTGCTCAGGTAGACTTTGCAAGCGCTCTGGCTGCAGCAAGCCCACTGCACATGGCTAAAGCTGTGAAAATCTGCCTACAAAGTGGCTGTGCCCCACCTCAGGTTTGCCTTATCTGGGGGATCCAGAGTTGGTATGGGCTGCAAGGAACACAGCACAGCAGCCACCAAATTCATACAGCAGGGAGATTAGAGGCACAAAGAGTGGCCTTTGCACAGAGCCTTCCACCTTACCAGCCATCATCTTCTGGGCTTCATAGGGCTCCATGTATCCATCGTTTTCCATCACCTTCTCCAGCCCTGCCTGGCTACCAGCCACCTGCGCTGCATCGAAGGGATCTGCGTAGTCCTCCAGGACAGACAGCTGGAAGAGGAAAAGGGTAGGAGAAGGGTTAGGGTACTCCATATCTTTTTGGGAGGGTGTCACGGACCAGTTGAAGCCCCTTGAAACCTCACCACGAGCTCTGCTATCAGCAGCCGGGACTGCAAGCCCCACATTATGGCAGCCCCTCAAGAGCAGGTGCTGGCAGCCGGCTGCTTTCCAGGCACCAGCGCTCGGCCGTGGAAAAGCTCCAGCCTTTGTCCCGAAAGCTGGGACGGAGCCAAGCAGAGCAGAAGGCGGCCCAGCCTCCACCCTTACCAGGGGCTCAGCACTGCCAGCACCCATGCAGATGCCCTGGTAAGGCACCCACCACGGCGCGAGACTGCTGGCAGTGCCACCTCCCGCTCGGTGGCACACAGATGCTCTCCCCGCACACAGCCACATTTCTTCACCTGACATGGAGAAGGGAAGCAGATCCCAGTACAGGGGTGTCAGTTGGCACTGGCATGACTGGGAACTCACTAGTTACTTTCCAAGGCTCCTGCAGGCTCCATTAAAGATGTTTCTTAACAAAAGGGCTAAGAACAGACTATGGCTCCCTTGCCACTCCCTCCAAGGCCCCCACAGCATCCCCACATGTCTTGAGTAACACAAGACAGGGCTCCTCCATGATATCAGGAGTCCCTGGGAAGCAAGACCAGGAGCCTCTCAAGTGCCGTGTCACAGGGACAGCACAAAAAGCTCAAGGTTTGTCCTTACAGTTGAAATGGAGATGAACATGCAGTAGGACATGGGGCATGTCCCAAAGCTAGATCCCTTCCAGCCCCCTGCCTGCCCCAGCACCTCAGCAGCTTCCCAGCCAGAGCACCCCATCACACAATGGTTGTACATCCCACCTCCAGCCCAAAGCCTGTTCCTAAAACAGGACCAGGGAGTATTTTCAGTGGGGTCCAAGCACCTTTGCTGGGATTTGCTGGCGCACCAGGCTGTAAACCCCAGGTGGGACCATCCAGCAAGATGGATTTTGCCACCAGCCATGCAAAGCTACCACAGCAAGGACCAAACAACCTGAGCACGGTGTTGCGGCTGCCTAATCCCACTCAGTGCCAGGCTCTGTCCTCACCACCACACTGTCCCTGATCGTGGCCAGCCCTGGAGACCAGGGCAGCTCATGCATTCCTCTCCAGCTCCCATAATCAGCTTAAAACAAAACACTTCTTCCTCCTTCCTGTGCAAAAACGGCCCGACAATAGCCTCAAGCGGCAAAACCCAGCAGGAAAAGAGAACAGGAACTGGAGCTGTAAACACCTTCAAGCCTTCGCATCCCTGTGAGCTGTGGGAGAAATCCACATCCCCACACCACAGCTTCTCTGTAACATCCCAGCTCCCGGCTCCACAGGTGGCCAATGCAGTGGGGAGCCTGGAGCAGTTCTCAGAGCTCGGTCCCTCGTACTGGGGCAGCAGAGTATCGTCCCAGGGTAAACCCTGCTGGCCACAGCACTTGCAGTCACCCTGGGTGAAGACACAGTGGGTTCAAACATGGGAGCCAGCAGCCACTCTCACCTCTCAGCAAGGCAGCACCAGGACTGATGGTTGCTCGGGGTACTGGCCTCCTCTGGATGGGAGGGAAAGAGCAAAACCTCCGGCTGGCTCTGCAGGCTGGGCCCAGAGCCATCGAGCCAGGATGGGGCTGCAGGAGCAGCCAGCCTCTGGCTTTGCAGCAGGAGATGGGAGATCTTCTCTTGCCTCCATCTGCCAAGGGAGACAGGGAAAGGTGGCATGGCTTGGGCCCCACCAGGCACCAAGGACAGGACACTGAGGGGCAACACTGAGCCCAGAGGACTGCAGACCTTTGCCACCACCCCCTCCAGGGAAATTTAAGTCAACGGTGACTTTTGCTTGGTCGCTGGGACCCATCCTAAGGCCCACGGGGCAGGGAGATGAGTGACAGTGAGGTGACTGCAAATTTACCGTGGGAAGCCCCTCTGTTTTCTGAACACCTTTTCCTTCACTGAGGCAAAGAGGGTTTCAGCCTGCAGCAAGTGGGTGCTTCCCACCAGCTGCCTGCGCAATCCTGAGACCTCTCTGAACAGCTGGGAGAGCCCACGGTCTGCACCCATGCCTCAGAAAGTCTCAAAGAGGCTTTTGCTCTGCCGCAAAGACATCAACAGAGCACAGCCCCACACCAGCCACAGCTCATTCACCCAGGCACTGGCACCAAGGGAGGCCCAGTACACAGGCTGGCATCCCAACACGCACAAAGGCACAGGCTCAATACACACATGCCTGCGAGGCAGGTGCACGGGCACCGCTATGTCCAACACTCACCCCCTGTAGAGAGTTCTCATGGCTCCGAGTGTGATGCAGGGCTGTGAAACGCCATTTGCTGACCCTGTCCAGCTCAGGAAGGAGCTGCCTGCACATTCCTCCCACCCCGAGCCCGACCTGCCCCCATTCAAACCTGCCACCAACCCATTTCCTAGATGCATTTTGCTAGACAGACATCGACCTCGCTTGCTGCTGGCGCAATCCTGGACCCTCCCTCTCCAGTCCCGTAAACACAGAGCAGCTTCAGACGAGACAGGGAACCAGCACAGCAGCTCCACAGCAGAAAGTCTCCTCCATGTGCAGCAGTTGCCCTTCCCAATTGGAGGAAAGCCTCCTCCTTGTTTCCTCGGCAGTCGGGTCTGGCTACCCATGGATGGACACATGGGCTCCAGCAAGCTCACAGAGTGGCCTCTACTCAGATGCCTCCAAGGTCTAGAAAGCAGAGGACGGTGGAGAATCTCAACACGTTTCTGCTGAGACCCCTAGAATGGGGTGCTAGGCTTGCCAGTGGGTGCAGTGGCACTGGGCAGCAATTAGATGGACTCTATGCAGGCAAGATGTGGTTTGCTGGGCTTAGCTCAGACCCAGAGTAAATGGCTCAGATCAGGGGCTCAAGTCTCAGAGCTTTATATGTTTGGTGGCATTTTGCCACCCTGGCTTTACTTCTCCACTATCTCAAGGATGCCTCTTCATAGGAGCAAAGCTTCCCCACCACCAGCTGCCGAGAACATAAACCCATTTGTTTTTTGTATGGTCAAACATGACAGTGGAGAGCCACAGAAAAGCTGGGAAGGCAACTCCAAAGCATCTCCAGGAGCACTGCCACCTCAGCAAGCAAGAATGGTGCCCCGAGCCCAGAGGGGCTGGAGGCTCCAGCCAGTGCCAGTAACAGGGCTGGACTCTTAAGAGGGCACGCGACAGGGATCACACAATTACTGGCTGCATCCTAATGCCCTCACATGTGGGGCCAAATTAAGGTTGCCTGGGAAACTGCATCTCTGACATTTCCTAATCCAAGCACCGGACTTTACAAGCCATGCGGGGCTTTCTGTGCCAGCCACAGAAAGTGGGGGCAAGAGGGGGACATAGCCACTGGCAGGGCAGCTCCCTGGGGTGCCCCAGATACCCCCCACCCAATTCAGTCAAAAGCCAGGCATTTCCATTCTTCCCTCACCTCTCGTTCCACTACCTGTCTGATCCCAGCACACCACTCAAACACCTGCTCATACATAGCACAAGCTTTTCTCGATTTGAATTAATTTGGGTGCAAAGCAAAAACCTGACAAACAAAGCCACCATCCCAGGGCAGCTCTTGATGTGGGTCAGACCTTCACAGAGCAGCCAGGCACTGCTGGCACTCGGACACATCCTCTTTGTGCACGAGTATTTTTCACACATTTATCTGCGATGACAACGCACACCCAGACCCCCACTGCAGTGCCGAGGCTGGTCTCACTCTATTATTTATGCCAACTGCAAGAAAAAAAAACCAACAAAAAAAACCCAGAAAATCCAAAGGAAACTAAGGTGAAGGACCAGATCCTCACTAGGTTTTCACAGTGTACCAGTTTTTCTGCTGCCTATCAGTGAAGGTGACAGATGGTGGCTCTCCAAGAGCATTCACAGTCCAGACATCAAGATCCCTCCACAGAGCTGGGGCTCTTCACCCCATCTTGCCTACAGATTTCGTACCTGCCACCATCTTTTGCCACAACAAGATGCTCCTCTCTATAGAGAGGTCCCCAGAGGACACCTGGGGAAAGCCTTCACTTTATAAACCAGTTCCTTGCCCTGCAGATAAAGCATGTTTGGGGTCACCTCAGGAGATTGCTGGGTTTAACACTGGAGCCCTTCTGAGTTGTAACTCGGTTCATTCCCTCTGTCTGGTGCGAAATTTCCCCAGTTTTACGCACCTGTCCGCTTGGCTTTCATTGGATGCCAAAGCAAAGCTCAAAAGCACATTGAGCACTGGCCTCACAAGACCTCCAAGGGTGGTGGGGGGGTGTGTGTGTGGTCCCACAGCCTGAGGGGGGATGGCTGGGCTAGGCGGGGAGCCCACAGGCTGCACCGATGGCACAGGAGGAGGGAACACAGGGCGGACAGCACGGCACCGTGCAAGATGACTCAGTTCAGGGAGTCTCATGCAGGAAAGACACACACCCAAGAGCTTCCTGGCCAGCCGTTCCCACACCCCGCAGCGCTGACCCTGTGCTCCCAGCAAAAATGCCAGTCACCGGTCCTGGTGAGCACAACCCCACGCCCAGACACACTGTGCCCGGGTGCAGGCATCCCCATGCAGGGAGGTCGCTCACTGCATCTCTTCCTCCTGCATCCTGGTGGCATTGCTCCTCAGGCTTAATCCAAACATGGCAGAGAAGACATCTCCAGGGTATCTGCCTCACTCAGGCAAGCCCTGGGGCCAGTCCATTGCTCACTGCTGTAGGGAAAGGACTGCCCAGATGGAGATGGAGTAGATGGAGAACAGCCTGTGATGATCCTCACCATGTCCAGCAAGAGTTCGTAATGAAGCAGGAGCTACTGCAGAGCTCACTTGAGGCACATCCCCACAAGATGCTGCAGATCCCACATGAGGCGGAAAGATGTGACAGCTCACACTATGACAGCACAGCATCATGTGGCCCAGGCAGGAAGGATGCCCCTGCCAAGATGTTCCTGCCCTGTCTTCCATTCTCCAGAACAGGCAGGACAGCTACAACAGGCACAGGGCTCCCAGGGAACATGGATGGTCCCCAAACCTCAACACGGTGCCCATCCCACAAACGACACAGCCTCAGCCAAACCACACAACCAGGAATTGATGACTGCTCCTTCCGCTTCTGTCCATCCTCATCCTCCCTGCTTAGGAGGGTTGCACATTTTATTAGTTTTTCACTGTCAATTATCAGCAAAAATCCTCTCTGTTCCAGGACACCTTGATATCGTCACCAAGAGCAAGGGTTACAAGCATCAGCAACCTCCCAGCAGGCACCTCCATCCTCCTGAAGAACCTCCAGGAAGAACCACCAGTGTGACACTGCAGCAACTAGAGAAGCCTCCCACCACTCAGCACACCATCAAGTCCAGCAGATGGGAGCTGCAAAGGCCGATTAAGCCCACCAGAAATGCTCCACATGACGGATGTTCCCCAGCTCCTCCAGGGAAACTGTTTTAATGGACACTATTTAATTAAATAGTCCCACTTTATCTCCAACTTCACCCAGCCTCCAGAGCTCTGCCTGTGTCCACCACGTACCAGGGCCCTGAAGAATTAGAACACCCCCCCCCCCAGAGGCATGCAAACTGGGACATAATCTAATCACCATCTACCTTGGAGAAGATGAAGGGTCTTCTCTAGCCTAGTGCTGTTAGCAGGGTTTCCCAAAAGGTATCCCAACTTTTGGCTCTTCTCTAAACTTCACGGCTTCTCCTCAGCCCTCGGATGCTTGCAGAGTGCTGTCTGTACCTGTCAGCAGTTCCCACTTCCCACAGCTCCTGCTCAGCCCTTCATCAGCCCAAGTCCTTCCTAGGGACTGGTCCCTCCGATCCCAACTCACACATTCCCAAGAAAAAAACCACCCGGCCTGCCTCAGCAAGCCACATCACCACAACAGCACCTCCAGTCCCTGTGCCAGTGCCTTCCTCCTCTGCTGCCTGCAGTGGCCAGTTTACAGGAGCTCAGCTCCAAAGGGAGTTTCTGACAGGCCCCTCCAGAAACCTCACGAAAGCCATCAGCCAGTACAAGCAACTTCCCAAGACCCACCAGCGACAAGTTTTTCTATCTGTTTAAAATATTCCCAAGCAGATTCTGCCTGGTGCTTGTTTCGTCGTGCCGCCCAGCACTGCCAGGACCGCAAATGGGATCTCTGTATCCACCATTCCCTCCACCAGCCAGATCTGCAATCCCGTCGAGTTCGCTCGACAAGCCCCATCTTGCAGGCGGCAGTGCTGGCGGGCACTAATTACCCCTCCTGCCTTTATTTGCGCAGTCCCCGCATCAACCTCTCCACCAAGAGGCCCGGCACCGACGACCGCAGCCCCAGCAGGTTTTATTCTTCTACGAGGTCCTTATGCAGCTCGGAGCACATCTCCCAATAGGGAGCTTCTCCCCAGCTCCTGCCTCTCTCCGGGGACGTTTCTCACCTCCTTTCCAGCACCAGCAGTGCCAGGCTCCACTCTCGCCCCCCGAGAAGCCGTCTGAGAGGTGGCAGACAAAGAGGCACTGAGCTCCCTGACAAAGCAGCGCAGCAGCTCAGGGGAGCCCGTCTGCCACCACTGGCACAGGCAGGCCCTGGAAAGTGGGCAGAGGGAGATCCAAGCTGCTGGGCACCGAGTGGCAGGAGGCCTGGGGCCAACAGCCCCAGCGTCAGGGGCCTCCAGAGACAGTGCTGCACCACGTGGGGCCTTCCCAGGCTGGAAGGTCTTCACCTCTGTCCAGCATCAAGCACTTGGCTGCAAAGAAATGGCAAGGAGGGGAGGAAGGTGGCCGGCAGGCCCTGCACTCTCGCACCTCGGCAAGCAACGCTTCCTGCTGGGAACTGTACCTGCCTCCCGCGGGAGCCGGAGGAGAATCCGGGGCCGCCCCCGCAGCGCAGCCGCCGCTGCTGCTGACGTGTGACCGGCATGTCGGCGCTGCCGGGGCACGGGGGGATGCGAAGCGGGACCCCCTATGGAGCCCGCCCGTAGCTCCCCTCCGGGGGCGAGCCCTCGGCGCTTGGGCTCCACCTGCCCCAGGGGTCCTGGCCCTGCTTGCTCCTCGCAGCGGGTGCTGAGGAGCTGGCGAGGCGACCCAAGGCAATCCCCCACCCCGCCCCCCGGGCCGTGAGCTGGGGCACCCCGCTGTGCCCGTAGCAGGACACTCACCTCCTGCGGCGGCGGCGGCTCGTCGGGTGGCTCGGGGCCGGCGGGGGGCGAGCTGGGGGTGGTGGGTGCCAGCAGCGGCGGCGGCGGCGGCGGCGGGGGGCTGGCGGGCACCTTCTCGACCGCCTCCACCTTGATGAGCCGGTGCTTGGGCGAGACGTAGCGGGGCCCGTCGGAAGGGGGGGCGGCGGCGGCGGGCGGCGGCGCCGCGCTGTAGGGGTCCTCGAAGTCGCGCTCCTTCTGCAGCCGATAGGCCGCCACGATGTCGGGCTGGGCGGCGGCCAGCGGCTCGGCGGCGCCCCCGGGCGGTGGGGGCGGCTG
Organism: Megaceryle torquata; assembly: GCA_024611175.1. Taxonomy (NCBI): domain Eukaryota; kingdom Metazoa; phylum Chordata; class Aves; order Coraciiformes; family Cerylidae; genus Megaceryle; species Megaceryle torquata. The sequence goes on along the minus strand of JANIJG010002285.1, from coordinate 12,541 downwards.
CGGCGGGGGCCCGGCGCGGTAGTCGGGCTTGGGCGGCGCGGGGGGCGCAGGCTTGGCGCTGCGGAAGCCCAGGTGCTCGCGGAGCCAGCGGGCCATGGTGCCCACGCACTGCGGTGCTCCGCCGGCCCCCGCCCCGCCGCCCGCCCCGCCGCCGCCGCGCTCCGAGCCGGCCGCCGCTCCGCTCAGCAGCATCGGCGCTGGCGGACTGAGCGCGGCGGCGGAGCCCGGGCCGGGGGGGGAGCGGGGGAGGCGGCCGGGGGAGGCGGCCAGTGCCACCTGCCGGAGCCGCTGCGCCGAGCGGGGCTTACCCCCCCCCCGCTCCGCCCGCCCCGCTTCCCCGGACCCGCTTCCCCCAGGCACGGCACGGCCTGGCCCGGCACGGCCTGGCCCGGAACGGCTTCCCCGCCGCCCGGCACGGCCTGGCCCGGCCCGCCTCCCTCGGGGCCCGCCCCGCTCCCCCGCCGCCCGGCCCGCCTTCCGCCGCGCCCGGCCCGGCCTTCCCCGGCACTCCGGGCCGGCCCCCCCCGGCGTGCTTCAGGCAGCTGATGGCTCTCGGCTCCTTCCCAGCGGCCCCGCGGCCCGCCCCGGCCCCCGGGGTACAACCGGTCCCCCACAGGCGCCCATCACCCAGTCGCTCTTGCTGCGGAGCCTGGAGACCGCGGCCCTGATCCGGTCCTGGCTTCTGCCGGGGCTGCCCGGGCTCTCCGCTCACCCGGAGCACCGCCCGGCTCGGCGAGCATGGCACCGGGAGAAGGCTGCTGATGAGACAGGAGCAATAAAGGGCCCCTCGATGGCAAATTGACTGCCGAGGACGTGTTCATGAAACCAGCCCATGCAGGACCCGTGGAGCAGATCACCCAAGGGGAGTAACTTGAAACACCAGGCTGGCACCACAGAACCATGGATTGGTTTGGGTTGGAAGGGACCTTTCAAGCTCATCCAAGCCCCCTGTAGTGAGCTGGGACATCTGCAAGTAGAGCACATTGCTCAGAGCCCCAGCCAACCTCACCTGCAATGGTGCCAGGGATGGGACATTGACCACCTCTCTGGGCAACCTGGGCCAGGATCTCACCACCCTCAGCATCAAAAATTCTTCCTTCTCTCTGGTCTAAGTCTCCCTCTTTCAGTTTAAACCATCACCCCTTGTCCTGTCCCAACAGGCCCTGCTCAAAAGTCTGTCCCCATTTTTTTGAACAGGCCCCCTTAAGTGCTGAAAGGCCACAAAAAGGTCTTCCAAGAGCATTCTTTTCTCCAGGCTGAACAACCTGGAGAACGGACCCACACAAGAAATACCACAGGACTGGAGTGAGCAGAGGCAAGCCAAGGGAAGGTGCTTGCAAAGAAGGCTGAGCTGAAGCAGTGTGTGCGGGGGCATCGGGATGAGTGTGCAGGGCTGAGCCCCAGGACACATGGGGCCAGGACACAGGCTGGAGGACATCCCCTGGTGAGCAGCCCAGGACCTGGAGGCAGTGATGATAAGTGTGCAGGGCGTGGAAGTGTCATTGGGAGCAGTGCGTTAGAGCATGGCAGCAGAGGCTGAGGAAGAAGCAAATGGCACACTTACACTTTGTTCTGACTGTTACCCTGAACACACACGCATCACCAGCCATCACCACCCAAGCTCACCCACAACCCAGGACTGACTGTTTCCACGTGGAATCCTAACCCCCAGATCTCTGTCTACAGACCTACACCTCAGAATCCTTCACACCCATTCCTAAGTGCACACTGTTCACCTAAACCCACTCCCGGGCTTGCTCACAGGCTGAGTCCCTCAAAGGCCATGGTCAGTCGTGACAGAGAGGGGCCAGAGGCAGGATGCTCCAAAAGTGAGACCACTGCAGCAGTGAGTCATACAGTCATGTAGTGAGGGAGAAGAGATGCCATGGTGTGGTCTTGCCAATCCTCACACCACGAGCCAGCCTCTTGCCCCACTACAGGGACGCATGTTAGGATGTGTCTGTGAAGGTGCCTGCTGCAGGGAGGAGAAGATGCCTGGAGGCAGAAGCTTCTCGTGGTGACCTCCCTTCCTTCCTCTGTAGGAGAAGAGCTAGGATGGAGCTGCCAAGAAGCTGAACCTCTTGAGCCAGCCTGGCATGGGGCACATGCCAAAAGCATGCCCAGTGAGCTCACAGTACTAGATTTGGTGATTTATTGAGCACATGCACATTCCTCCCAAGAAACCCATCCAGGTCCAACTGGAGCTTCCTCCCCAGAGAGAAGACAGCCATGGCACCCAGAAAGAGAGAAGACAGCCATGGCACCCAGAAACCAAGAGTAGAAATTCCAGAGCGCAGGGAATGCCAGACACAAAAGGCATCAGGAGGAAAAATAGTGTCTGCCAGGAACAGCATGAATACAAGGCAGCGTCTGAGGTCTAGCAGCAGACCTCGATCCCAGCAGATGGGGATGATGAGATTGTTATTAAAATGCAGAAAGACAGAGGTTCTCAATAAATCTGTCTGTCTGGTGTTTGGAAGGAAGCAGGATGCAGGGCTGATGGCAGATGAGATTGAAAGTACTTCCACCCTCTGTCAGTAACCAAGGAGGATGTTCAGGAACATCTGTTGAAGATGGCTCTTGTTAAATCCTCAGGCCTGGAAAACACACGCTCAGCATCTCCTGAGAGGTAACTGAGAAGGGATCTAGCTTGTGGTGGTAGTTTTCTTAAAAAAATACTACCATACCAGAGGAATTGCAGAGGTCCTTCCTTCCCATCCTGTCCTGTCACATCCCTCCCATCACTCCTTCTTTGGAGAGGCAGCTGCCCCAGGGCCATGCTGGGGATCAAAGAGGGTCTGTGGTCTGTGCCCTCCAAGGACCCCAGCACCTCCTCACTATTTCCTAGGCCTGTTTCTCTTGCAAAGTCCTCTGTGGCCTTTTGACCTGGCCCAATGTAGCCACATTCTCTGATCTGTGCCCTGTGGGGCATTCCCTTCTTACCTGAGGCCTCAGCAGAGGGCCATCAAGGAGAACATCCCTGAGCCCACCTGAGCCCTCAGATTTGAGCTTGCCCTGGAGACTGGCTTCCCCTGAGCCAAACCACCTACCCAGCAACATGGGGCAGCAGGGTGAGAAGAATATAGCTGGGGTGGGAGCCCCCCCTCAGGAAACTTCTTTGTGCTTGGGGACCTGTGAAGGGGAGTTCAGAAGGAGATTGAATGAAGTCTTTACACCCAGCACAGCTCAGCAGAGGCACGGGCTGCTCATATTTTTTCCTGCAGTGGTGACGAGACACCGGCGACATCCCTCCGTTCACAGCCACCCGTTTCAGGTCTGAAGAAGCAGCGACAGATTTCTGCAGTCATACCGCCAAAGTCAAGCTCCATCTGTGTCTCACGCCGCAGCTGGTGTTGCTCCAATCCCCAACTGTTTACATCCCTCGTATCTGATGCGCGTTGGGACCCGCGTTTGTTGCCTGCACCATAGAGACTGGCCCCGATACCACAACGGTGGCCACAGTGCCACCTGCCTGTGAGCCACGGTGGCCCAGCGGATGGCCGTGACAGATGGCTGGCGCGTTGCGTTGCTCATGTAGGGGCTGGCGGGGGACGTGGGGTGGGACTGGCAGACGGGAGAGGACTAGGCAGCGAACGCTGCGCCACTCGCATGTCAGACTCCGCATTTCAGCTACTCTCTCACACGGCCACAGTGAGAAGACCCTGGTGGGACGCGCAGCCCTGGGGGCCGTCTGCTGCTCGTGCAGCAGAGTCCCCAGGAAGGAGTGAAGAATGGTGGTGGAGCCACTGTGCTTGGTCCTCAGTCCTCAGAACAACCCAAGGCTGTGCAGAAGTGGGTTTTGGCTCACTCACCTACTGCAGTGGCCTGCAAGGACCTGGGGATGGACTTCTGCACCAGGAGCTCTGCTCCCACTCTCTTCTCCATCTCTGGAGGGTCTAGTAGCTCTTCTCTGTTGTCTCTGGGCTGTAGCTCAGAGCATGGCCCTTCCTCTCACCCAAGGCAACAATAGCTGCTCTCCTGGGTAAACACTTCCCAGGCAGGTTGGAGCACGCACCAGGAAGAAAAAGCCCAGCAACATCTTCCGGGCTCCTGCCAGCCCTGCAGAGAGTTGCATGTGTCCTCAGCCCTCATCTATCCTCCTGGGCTTGAGGAGCTGCTTCAGCTACCCTGAGTGCTCCTTCTGCTCACCCAGACCTGGGGCAGGAGCCCCGTTTGGCAGCCAGGCCAAGAACAGGACACAGGACTTTTCCTGGGTCTGGGAGTGCTCAGGCCACATCACACCAGCAAACCTTCCCCTTCAGTTTAACCCTGAGTGGTGTGGACACAGCCCAGAATTCCCCAGGCAGCAGCTCCTGGTGACTAAGAAGAGAAGGTCTCTGCTCCTGCACGCTTTTGAGGAGGTGCTAGAAGATGATTCACCCACTGGTGATGTGCACACTGAATTCAGCATTTCACTCACACTTGCCAATGAGTCACCTGTGGGGTCGGCTGCTACCCCTGATACCAGCATCTCTCTGGCTTGCAGGGGAGCCTGCAGCCCCTTGAACTTCCAGGTAGTTCTTCTACAGCTTCAAATTAAAGCAATCCCCAGATGCTTAGAAATGTCTGTGGTGACTCCAGCCCCTTGCCTCCTCAGGAGCACCCTACTTGAGCCCTTTAGTGCAGCACAGCAGGGACCGGGGGGATGTCACATCTGCTGTGTGACACCTCAACCTCCCCTGAGGCCTGGGTACAGCAGGGGACATGAGGACTGGAAAGTGATGACTGTGACACCAAAAATGCTTCCCAGGAGGCAGCCAGGGAGCCCCAGACTGATAAATGACACATCTGTTCTCTGCAAATGAACAAAAATTGGCATAAGGAGCAGGAAACTGGCATCATTAGGGGACAGATGGATAAAAATGACATATTGGGAAGGAATTGACACAGATCTCTTACAGTGAATTTCTTTTCTCCAGAGCCAGTGGCTTTCTTGGAAAGAGCCAGAAGGTACCTGAGGTGGTTCCAGCTGGAAGAGGTCACCTGCATTTCCATAAGCAGATCCTTTGATGAGATGGGGTCAGTAGAGGAGTGACAAAATCCACTAATAATGTTGAATTATTCTGGACACCGCAGATGAACGCTATGAATTACAGGAGGAGTTTCAGTCTGAGCAACTTGGCAATAAAATGAGACAAAAGCCAGTGTCAGGGAAGTGACACACACAGGGAAACCAAGCTCAGCCTCATGTCTACAGTGATGGGCTCTGAGACCAGGAGCTCTGACAGACTGTGAAAACAGCCCCTCAGCACTCAGCAGAGGTCAAAAATGGCAAAATCTCTCCATCATAACTGACAGGAAGGGTTTGAAAATGGTAGAGATGGCACCGGAGGTGCCACTATTCTCTGTTTAGTCCTGGCCTGTGTGCAGTTCTGGTCCCCCATCCTGAGGATACAGCAGAGCTGGAAAATGTAGAGAAGGGTGACAGGATGATCAAAAGTTTCTGAACATGGGGGCGTGATGGACCAAGGCTCTTTGGCATGGAAAAGAGACAACTGGGAGCATGGTGCAGAGTTGTGTGTGGCTGGGGCAGGGTGGAGAGGGACTGGTGGATCAGGGGTGAACATGAGGAGGTGACTTGGCTCACAGCAGCCCTCCCTGCCACAGGCCACTGCAGATGCTACGTGGCTTGGGAACAAGACCAGGCAAATCCACAGAAAGATAGCCATCGAATGCCGCTTGTCCTGGTTTGAGCTAGAACAGAACTGATTCTGCTCAATTAATTCACTTTTCATCTCAGTCTCTTGTAACTAGCATCACTTTCTTGGGTCAACAGCAGATTTTTGCAGACTGTTTCCAGCAGTGATAATGCTCCATGGTCAGAGTTACTACCAAGGGTTGGGGTGTGCAGACCAAGGTCACTGTTAGATATTGTGTATGACACTGTGGGTACAGAAAATAAGAGGTGGCACCTTCAAAGAGGAGCAGCCAGGACAGGTGACACCAAACTGACCAACGAGGGATAACATCCCATATACGTCATGTTCGGTGTAAAGCTGAGGAATCAGGAGGGTCAAGTCTCTTCTTCAATTGCTGTCTGTCTGTTCTGCCTTTGATCCTGAACTGTATGTTCCTGAATCCAATTCCAGAATCCAGCTCCTGAATCCAGTTCCCATCTGCTGCTGAGTCCAGTCTGGGATGTCCCCGATGCCTGTTCCATGTCATCAGCGGTGATAGTGATGTAATTGCCATCAGGGTGGTTGTATTCAATATTGGTTTTGTATATATTTGTACATGTTCCATTTTATTATCATCATCATTATTATTATTTTCATTAAACCTTCGTTTTCTTTTCCAATTCCAAAGTCCCTTATTCCCCTTCCCCTTTGAGAAGCGAGAAGGGTTAACAGAGAGTGTCTGTCATTTGTCTCGTGGCTGGATCTGACTCTAAACCTACACACCACTAGATACAAAGCCTGGAATAAAGGAGCCACGAAAATATTTAGAGGCAGAGATCATGTCCAGGGGAGATGTTACTACATATTTGCACCAGGAGACCATCAAAGACAGGGCGGTGGGTGAGGTGGGCTGCTCTTACCACAGCAGCTGCCCATGGGCAGAGGGATGCTGCTCCCAGGTTCTTAGGTTCTTCACTGCTCTTAGGAGCATGCAAGCTTTGTTCATCCCTTCCAGATATGCCAGCTCTCATCAAGCTGGAAGGAAATGGCACAGAGCAGCCATGCCCACCCATCCCAGCTCACTGCCAGGTGCCCAGGGGAAGGCAGGGAGTGGGCTGGCATGGAAGGGATGCTCTGAACAAGACACTCTGTGGCCCTCTCTCTCCCCAGATGGTGGCAATGAGGTTGCGAGGGCCACAGACAAGTGATAAACTGAGTGAAAAACTGTTGGAAAGCAAGGAGGAGCATGGAGAACATGGGCCCACATCAAGTCCCATGTATGATGTGACACATTGCTCCTCCCAAGCATCACAAAACAGGACATTTCTGTAGCAACATACATGCAGACTTGGTAAGCGTGTTCAGGCCACTCAGATGCTGTCTGTCTAGATGTGTGGGATACACCCAGAGCATGTGCATCTACCAAATGAAGCAAATTCTTGCAGACACTTTTTGCAGCTCCACAACTTTTCTGTCAAAACACAGAAAGTCTTTTATGCAGTTGATAATATATTTGAAGCCATTCTAACTGACCAAAAAAAGAGACAACAGCTCTCTGACAGACATCTGCCAGCCCAGAGTCAGATACCTTGGTCACTGCCCGCAACGAGCACCTTCTCTGCCCATTCCTAGCATGGACAGCACTCTGCACATCCATGACCCTGAGTGTCATAACTGCTCTCTGCTGTGATCTATTATTTCGTTAACACTTGACTGGGTGTGGAGAGCTGTGGGGAACTTCATTTCCACAAATCCAGGCAGCATGAGTGACAGATAGGAGTAAAAAATTACTCCAGGACTGACACCCAGAGGGTGAGAAATGCTTCTTTCACCAACTAATGCTGTGTGAAGGTTTGAGGAAATTTTCCAAACAGCCACTATGTAAACTCTTTGGCACCTTTTGGGGTTTTTTCATATAATCATTTCGTGCAGGCTCAAGCCCTGGAGAGCTGAAGCAGCGCTCAGTGCCCGCAGGGACCGCAGAAGCTCTCTGCAGCTGTCCTCAGTATTTCCCCAGCAAAACCAGGCTCGTGGCAGGGAAACCTCGTGACAGACACTGTCTGGGTGGGAACAGCTTTATTATATTATGCAAATCTCATGGCCTCATCCAGCCAACTGCTTTCACCCTCTGCCCAGCCAGGTTGATGCTCTTAGTGCTCCAGCCATAGCACAAATTCAACCCCTTCATTGCTGGGCCTTCAGTTGGAGGCATCTGCACCCAGGGAGTATGATTTGCCCCTACCAGGTGGCTTGACCCTGCAAGGGCACAGCAGTGCCCAGGTGGGATAAGATGCCTGAATTCCTCCTCTGAATGAACAAAGGAAGTAGGACCAGGTGGGAGAGCATGGATCCGAACTGGATAGCAAGCAGTAAAATGGAATTGATTGGAGCTGCCTGCACTCATTGATCTGAGGCAGAGCAAACTAAGGAGCTGGGAGCATTTGCAGCTCAATCAGAATGATGTGCTGGTGTAGGCCTGTGCTCTGGAGCTGGCAGGGGACCTGTGTGCCCCAGGAAAGTGTTAATGGTGGGTTTGATTAACCCAGTTGCAATGGTCATGTTTACACAGCTGAGTCCTCCCCCAGACAGACTCTCACTAGCTTTACATTGCCACAGGGGTGTGAACCATGCCTGGCACCCCCCTCATGTCTCTTAATAGGGCTGTCATCACCCATCAGGAAGATGGGCACAGCGGACAAGAGCTAAACAGGGGTCACCCCCCCATACACACAGAGGGGAGCAATTCCTTTTGCCACCAACCCAGCCCCATGTCTTCAAAAGGGCTGGGAAGCAGAAAATGAAGGTGAATTCAGAGAGTGGAGAGGTGAGGGCCAGGCAAGCTGCCTCGCAACATGTGGCTGCCTCTTTTCTGCCCACTCAGCATCACAAAGAGGGGTTGGAGGTGGCTGTGTGCAGGCCATAAATCCCTGCTGCAGGAGGAGGCTCTCATTCATGGTGCAGACAAAGGCAGAGGCAGAGGGGGAGCTTGGGCTGGCAGCTGGGATGAGGCACACACAGACACGTCAGCATTTGTGTCGGGCTGTGGGGTGACTGACTCTCCCCTGAGATGCTCTTATCATGTCCCATCTTCAGCTGGATGCTGGACCCACAAGGAAAGGGCTCAAGAGGCTGCTCCACACTTTGTGCTCCCCCAAGGTCAGACAGGAATCCCTGCTTCATAGATTTTGGGCACCGTTCTCCTTATCTCTGAAGGTCAGGGCCAGGCAAGGAGATCCCAAAACATAACCAAGCAGAAAATCAGTCTGTTGTAGCCAGACTGTAAAATGTCCTTTGAAGCTTGGGTTTTAAAAGAACCAGGACTCTCTCATACGCGCTGTGGTGTGTACGCTTCTCAAGAGCATCACAGCTGAACATTCATGTCAAGAAATGCTTAGTCCTTCTTCAGTCCTCAGTGCATGTGTCATATGAGCTAGAAGAGGACGGGCAGGTGGATGGCAGTGGCAGAGCTGTGTAAGGTTGCTTGCAACTGTCTCCCAGCTCAGATGTACTGTCTTTCACCCCCAAAGCCCAGCTATCAACATTCACCTCCAAAATTATCCCAGCCCCGGGATACTTCTCTGGCCTGCATCACTCCTGCTCCTTCAGGCACCAGCACTGCTTCTGGGGCTGGTTCAGGGTTATGAGACCAAAAGAGAAGGCAGTGGGGCTTGCTCTGCCTCCTATCTGCCTCCTTGAGATGGGGAAGGAGACCCCATCTCTAGGGCACTGCCCTAGTGAGGAACCAGCTGGAGATGCTGCTCAAGGGGCAGAGCAGCCAAGACAGCCAGGCAGTGATGAATTGCTCTTGTCCCTGTGCCAGCCAGAAGATTTATGTTTGTGCCACAGAATGGCAATGTCTGGAACCAGCAGCACTCCCTGCCTGGCTGCACCAGTGTTTCGACATCACAGGCTCCTTTAAAATCTCATCGAATGCAACCCACAGATATCAGAGGGCTTGGAGAAAAGCCATCAAGGGCCAGAGCAGGGTGGGAATTGCAGAAGAGCCTGCCTGGAGCAGCAGTCCTGCCCCAAGCAGAGCACGAAGGGATCAGGTCATCCAGCAGACAGTTGGTCTCTCCATGCCACCCCCTCAGCTCATCCCTTTTCCTCCATGCAGAATGAACATGTCCTAGAAGGTCCAAACCATCTGGGCCAGACCAGTAGCATCATGTGGACATGACCACTCAGCAAAGGGCTATTGGGGCTGGCCCGATTTCTTTAGGAGTGGTTGAATCTGAATCCTGTTGGAAAACACAGCCCATGGGTAGGAAGCTTTGCTGGGACAGGGCCGCCATCGCCAGTGATGGGTGGCAACAGCTTCATCCTGCCTCTTCCACACCCACCAGGGCCCTGCCACTTATCTCTGTGTCCACTTGCCACCTCCCTGTTCCCTTCCATGTTTAGTCAACTCCTCTTTATCACTGCAGCATTTATCTCAGTCATGACTGCTCCAGCAGTTGAGATCATTGTCATTCTGCTGCCTTACCCCTTCCAGAAACATCTGCTGAGGACTCAAAGCACAAGCCCTGCTGCTTCCTCCCTGCCCACAGAGGACCCTGCACCATGCACACCATGTGAGCAGTACCCAGCATGCACCCACGCACTCATGAGCCCCACACCACTCCTGGACAAGAACTGGGATACAGACCACAGTGATCACCAATCTCGGAGGTCCCACTCTGTCTGTCCATGCAAATGCTGGAGGAGGAATCCCCTGGTCACTGTGTGCATTGCTGTAGATTCTCCATCCCCAGAAGGCATGGGCAGCATGTCCTGCCAGAGGTGCTTCACATCTCCCCACCATCCCATCTTCTCCCTTGCGTGCTTTTTCCCCACCACAGCTGCACTGACCCAATGCATCAATTGTCTGTGGTTGAGCACAGGCCATCATGGAGCTGGGTCTGTCCTTACACGGGTGACACAGCCCAGCTCTGTGGCATTGCAATCTCACCGGCTCAACGTAGAGAAAGGCACAAGAGGCCAGACACAGGGTATCACAAGGACCTCTCCCCTCCACAAGCTCATGCCTTAAGATTCTGAGGTTGTGATGACCTCACCTCTATGGCTCAGCTGTCCCCTGTCCTGCAGGCATATGGGTGGTCAGATCTCTTCGTGGTGCAGCCAAGGAACTGATGATGGTATTAAATTCCCTGGACATGGGAGGAGACATATGTTATCTCCTACCAGTGATGCTTGCATTCACTTTAGGTCCAGCATGAGGACACAGATGGTGACAGATTTGGCCACTGATAAGCAAGAGCAGTGTCCCTGCAGCCCTATGGGGTCCTTGGAGGGTGGACAAGGGAGGGAGAAGGACAGAACTGGAGCAGGAGGGTTGTACCAAAAGCCACATGGACACCCAGGTCAGTCAGGGACACCAACAAAGAGCCATCCACCTGGTGAGCCACCTTTGATGTTGGGGAGAGCATTTCCCATTGCAAAGTTTCCTGCCATGACTGAAGAACCAGCATGCACACCACTGCCTGGGGCAAGTCAGCAGCAAACCATCTGAGGGAAGAAAGAGGTTGGCATAGACAAAGGGAGGACACAAAATTCCATTTTGTCTTCCTCTACTACTCCGAGCTCTTTTGTGTTGGGTATGAGCAAGATGAGGAGCTTAGGGTAGCAGAAGTATTTCATGGGGTAATCAGGGTGCACAGGGCCTTCTGGTTTGTCCCAAGCCTCAGGGAAAGTCTTTTAGGTTTAGGACCCACCAGCTGCAGTGCGTCCTTGCAGGTACACAAGGACAGATGGGCAGCAGGGTTGCAGGACACCCTGTCTCTTCCAGAACCCCCCCACATGCAGGCAAGAAATGTCAAGGAGTGTATATATGGTAGTCTGTGATGAGCTCGTTGCGCGTGCAGAAGCAGAGGTTCCTCTGACCAGTTCTTCCCTGTTCTGCAGAACAGAGATATGAGTCATCTAGGCCACCTGAGTGCCTTGAAGTGCCATGACTGCTCTAAAAATATTTCGCACAAAGAAATCCTTTTCTTGATCCCAGGTGTTTTGAATTCTTTATGCAACTGAAAATAAAAGAGCCTTTGGAGTACTGTAGGAGGTGGCAGCAGTGGTGACGGCAAACGGTCATTAACTATTAATGTGCATTTCATGGGGAACTGCAGCACAGACTGACACCAGCCACCATTGGGGGCCACAAAAAACAATCGCATCACTAGTCCCTCATCACCCCCCCCAGTCACCTCCCTGGTCTGCCAAGTGGAAAAGAGAAAGTTTATTCTCTGAGAAACACCCACGGGGCTGAGAGGTGGGGTTACTGGGGGTGTGGGTGGGGTTACTGGGGGTGTGTGTGAGGGACAGTGAGAGTTGGGGTGAGAGACACAGAGCCGGGGGGAGGGAAACAGTGAGCGCTGGGGTAAGGCTCACAGCGGGAGTTGGAGGGAGGGACAGGATGAGGGGAAGGTCCTGGCTAAGAGCTGGGTGGGAGTCAGGGGTAGGGCTGGCAGCAGGGACAAGGTCAGGGTGACAGCCTGGAGCTGGGCCAAGGTGGGGTCGAGGTGGGGTGCGGAGCTGGATCAGGGTCGAAATCAGAGTGTGGGCTGAGGGGCGTGGAGACGACCCGGGCGTCCCGGGCTCGGTCAGGGGCCGGGTTCGGGGGCAGCGCGAGGAGCTCGGTCCGGCGCCAAGACCCTGTCTCCGCCGCCAGCCCCGCGCAGCCGCACAGAGCCTCGCCTCACGCGGCCGCCGACACCCGTCGCTCAACCCGAATCGCCATGGAGACATCGCGCTTTAGGGCGGGGCTTAGAGCTGCGGGACCCACCCCAGCGCAAACGTCTACGTCATCCCCAGGACAGCCGCTAAGAGACGCCGCGACGAAGGCTTTACCCGCAGCCCCGGTAGCGCGCCGTGATCGTATAGTGGTTAGTACTCTGCGTTGTGGCCGCAGCAACCTCGGTTCGAATCCG
>JANIJG010002283.1:23509-34700 GCA_024611175.1 Megaceryle torquata | reverse complement strand
GCTTGTTGAGCCTGGAGCAAAGGAGGCTCAGGGGAGACCTTCTGGCTCTGACAGCTCCTGACAGGAGGTTGGAGCCACGGGGGTCAGGCTCTGCTCCCAAGGAACAAGTGACAAGAGAAGAGGAACCGTCCTTGAGTTGCCCCAGGGGAGGTTTAGGTTGGAGCTGAGGAACAATTTCTTCCCCTAGAGGGTTGTTTTGGGCTGTCCCAGGCTGCCCAGGGCAGGGGTGGAGTCCCCCTGATCCCTGGAGGGGTTTCCAAAGCCATGGAGCTGTGGTGCTGAGGGCCATGGGTCAGTAGTGCCCTGGCAGTGCTGGGGGAACAGTTGGACTCTTATGAGCTTAAAGGCCTCTTCCAACCAAACAATTCTATGGAAATGGCATCCCTAAAACCAGGATTATTGTGGAGGGGTCAGTGACTTCAGGCAGACCCCTGAATCCTCCTATAAAGTTCCCAGGGGACCTGTCTCTGTGCTCCCTGCAGGGGACCCCTCTGACCTGGAAATGCTCTGCCAGAGGCACCTGCTTTATAAATCATTTAATCAATTACTTGGAGTTCCTCTACAGTAAAAAATGAGGAGCTTCACTGCTCTGTGGTTCCCCTGGTATGACAAGATGTTTAACTCTGCATTTTTGTGCCCCACAGAAATGGTTTTGATGTATTAAGGGTTCAAATCTCTTCCAAATTTTATTTGCTCGCTCTCAGGCAGAGGAACTGAACAACAAACTCAGAAGCCAAGATAAAAAAATAGTGAACCTGACCGAGAAGCTGACAGCCCTGGAAGCACAGGTAAGGTTGGGAAGTAAAGAGATATTTTGAAGGGAGAGAGCAGAAATGTCTCTCCACAACCAGGGAGCCCTCGTCACTACTGGCCTTGTGGCAGTCGACACTGTCAGGGTGGTTATTTCTTTACACTGCATCTTTCATTTGATTTAAAACAAAAAAAAACCTCAAAAATATCTCCAAAAATCTTCCTGGAGGAGCAGCAGGTCCTACCTGGCCTCCAGGCTTGTCCCCTGGCTGTTGAGTTACACTGAGAGGGGTTTGTTGGTTTGGTTTTTTCCTTGCAGAACAAAGAACTGAAAGAGAGCGTGGAGCTCTGGTCTGGCCAGCCCAGGACTAAAGTCTCCAAAGCTGTCTGGACAGAGTAAGTACCTTAGGAGGTACCACAGAGCAGGGGAGTGGCTGAGCTTCCCCTTCTCACCTCCAGTGTCCCCACTGGGCTTTCAAGTGAGTTGGGTGGCCCTTCTGGAGCAGAGGGGTCAGACCAGATGATCTCCAGTGGTCCCTACCATGGTGGAATTCTGCTCAGAGCAGAAGTTAGGGCCACAGTTAGAAACCTCCAACATTTCTTACAGGGTTGTGGTGGGTTTAAGCCTGGCTCGGGCAGGTGAGAGAGCCTGAGTGCTCTCTACCTTCTTGTGCTTCACTCTGCAGGACCCCCCGAGACTCCGGAGCTTATGGACCATCCCCTTATCTGATGCTCACCAGGCTCAGGAAGCAAGTGAGCAGCTAAAGGACCACTTGGATGGCTGGCTCCAACCTTTGCCAGGACTTTTCTGTTGCAACCTCTAACTCCTACGGCATCTTTGTTCCTGCAAAACCCCTCCAGCACCTGCTGCCTCACCACGACCAGTGCTGCAGAGCCACGCGTGGAAGAGTGAACCTGGAACCACAGGGAGAGCTGCTGAGGGAGTTGGTGAGCACAGTCCAGGTGGCAACAGCAGCCCTGGCCGTGCCTGGTGCTACATGGACTCAGTTTAACTCTTGTTTAGGTAAGATTGTAAAAGAAACCTTTGGATACCTAAGGTGTGGGTACAGCAGGATGGACAGAGCACAGGGTGAAGGATGGGGAGTGGTGGCCCTGTCCCATCACAGGGCGCTCGGCTCTGCACTGGTGTTTGACCCCAGGGGCACGGTGCGTTTGAGGCCGAGTAGATCTGATCCTTTCTTTGGGTTAAGTGGCTCTTGCTTTCCTGAAAACATTCCACAGCACGTGGGGAGTTTTCTACTCACCTCAGCAGGAGTGTGAAGTCCTCCTTGAGCCTTCTCTCCAGCTGAAATCCCTTCTGCAGGAGAGAGAGCTGGTTTTCCTCCTCCCTAGAGCAGAAGAGATGCTGTTTGATATGTGGCACACCTCGGGAGCTAGACGGTGGGCTCAGGGGAATGGCAGCAGCTTTGTACACTCGTGTTTACCTGCTCTGCCTTCTAATCCGATGTGCAGACAGAGCAGCACCTAAATACCTAAAATAAAGGTGTTGAGTCTTAATAAGGCTTAAAGGTACTAAATTTCAGTTTGTCCCTTTTCTTACTGAATTTTAGCTGCATTACTCATACCTGGTGTCACTTGGTTACAGTGCAAGGGAAAGCCTGGCAGCTGGTTCATGGGGTGGGAGGTGGCTGCTGGGTGACACTCAGCCACCCCTGGAAGATGGTGAGCTTTGTAAAACCATTGCCCATGAGGGCAAGGAGCCTTCGCAGTCGTAGAGTGGTAGAATTGTTTCAGTTGGAAGAGATGTTTAAGGTCACTTATTAACCCAGCACTGCCAGGGCACCAGTGACCCATGGCCTTCAGCACCACAGCTCTGAGACCCCTCCAGGGATCACGGGGACTCCACCACTGCCCTGGGCAGCCTGGGACAGATCTTCACAGCCCTTGCCCTGAAGAAACTGTTCCTCAGGTCCAACCTAAACCTCCCCTGGCACAACTTGAGGCCGGTTCCTCTCCTGTCGCTTGCTCCTTGGGGGAAGACTGACCCTGTCCCAGAGAAACTGAACTCAACGTGACATCAGGGAACGTGACATCAGGGAACGTGATGCAAACACACCCCAAGCAGCCTGAAGAACCTCTGCCTCTCTTCCCCTGCTCCTCCACAGCTGCACCTCTCTGGGAGAAGCCTCTGCTACCCCTCCTGCAAACCAGTTGAGACACCAGCTTTAAAAATGTAACTTTTTATTCTGAAAATAACAGTGCAGAAACTGAGTCACAGGATACATTCCTCAGCTGTGTTACACAAACCTGCTCACCAGTGAATCAGGTGACAGTATGTTTTTGAAGCCACGGATACTTTGGTACAACAGAGTGACAGTAACACCAGTAAGCAAAGCGCCACGGTCCGATCCAGGGGCAGCGAGAAGAGAATAAAGAAAAATACTATTTGTGGCCAAGATCATTTCAATCACACTCAGAGCACGAGGCAGTTGTTGAAGACAAACAGAAAACATGCTTACGGCAGCGGTAACAGAAGGAAACACTTCACAGGTAATCGATACAGGCTGCTTAGTGTTGATCTGGAAGGTGAAAGATACCCCAACGAAACCAGAGAAGAACCATTTGATGGCCAGAAGTTGAGGAAGGTACAAGAGGTGGCTGCTAATACAGAGCTGGGTCTATTATGCCCTAGTTATTGCACAATGAGGAGGGACAACTTTAGCTTTCTAAAGTTATGTTGTAACCAGGTACGTTGGGCAGAGCAAAGGAGCATTTCCTCTGTTGCCTTTAACTCATTAATAATAATAAATCAGAAACTGATCTGCCCAGCATCAAAGAGAACAGGCCCAAGTCAGCAGCATCCTCTAGGAAAACAAAAAAAGACAGAATTTCTCCTCTAGGGGGGTGTAGGGGAGTTTTGTGTTTAAAGCAGAATTATTAAGACAGGAAAGAAGCTGTGAAAATTCAGTTTTCTCTTTTAAGACATCTAAACCCTGGTCTCTAAGCAGTCAGGAAAAACCCAAACAAAACAACTATTAATTTTAACAGCTTCACATCAGTTACAATATTTTTCTCCCCCTATCTTTTCTTTGTAAGATCAGGGCAGGGTCTGAAACCCCTACAGTGTTCACACCTGTACCAAACCAGCAGCCGCTCGAGGTTATTTTTACTCTTGCTACTCTTTTTTTCCTGTTCTAGTGCCAGGAACAGAAGTTTTTAAAGAACAACTCTATTTTATTTTTGAAATTTACCTTGAAAACATTCTTTAGACCCATGGACTGTAACAGTCCTAGGAGACAAAAACCTCTAGTGTTGAAACAGCCCCGAAGAGTCGCTACAGAGCAGGTATTTAAAATCACACCTTATACAGCTGCTAAGGAAGTGTTTTAGGTGATCCCAAGCCTCTAAACTGCAAACTTTCACTATTTAGACACCCCTTTTCATACTCAGCATGTTAAGTAAGGCATCACCTTCAGAAAACAGTTAAGGCAAATTGGTTTTTACGCAGGTACCAAGACGGCAAGGAAGTGGCAGCTGCTCTCAAACGCCTGTCGCTACCGGCCCTGGCCACGCGAGCAGTCAGCAAATCTCCTTTTCTCACCTTATGTTTCCTATTTTTTTCAGCCAAAAAAAAAGCATGTTTCAGGCACCTAACACTCTTTTTCTTTTTTTCTAGAGAAGCAGATGCCTTTCCTGTTGCAAGTGTCTGTAAAAAGCCACGGAAGGCAAAGGGTACAGAAAAAGCCCCACCTTTAGAGTAGCTCCTGATACTGGTTTTCTTTAGTGCCACCACCTCTCCTAGGGACAGGTGGGTCGGGGTTTGGCCAGGGCTCCAAACTGGTTCTGCCACGGGATTTGGGCTGGAAAAGGAGATGGTGAAGTAGGGAAATGACACCAACCAAAGGCTGAGAAATTAGGATGTGCTGCTGTAGGTGTGGTTTGGTACCTACCAGAGTGGAGCAGGGTCCCTGTGCCCAGCCCAGAGTCACTCCCCTGTCAAGTGCTTCTAGTTGGAAGCGGCCGCTTCAGCAGCTAAAAACTGGGCACTAGAAGAGAGCCAATATTACACCCCATGCCTTTTGCAGTTGCTGGAATAATTTTCTTTGTGGGCTGGCCAATATTTAAAGTAACTTCTCCAACGGAGCTCTCTGGTGAACACTGTAAACATTTAAGGTAAGCATTAAATGTAAACATTAAATAGAAGGAGCTGCAACCAGGGGGGCACTGTTTTGACCTACTCAGCTCTCTAGCAGTTTATTGACCTGTTTTGATGTCACATTTTTTATATTCATGCTTAAAAGTGGAAGGACGGCCAAAAATACCTGTAGGTCAGGAAAGAATGGACTGTGGTGAGCTGCAAGGATGAGACAAGAGGTGGAAGTCACGTATACAGCGTTAACTGGGACACGCCAAGAGGATAAGGGAACAGGTACAATCACCAAATCATTTTGGTTGGAAGAATCCTTTTAAGATCATCAAGTCCAACTGTTAACCCAGCACTGCCTGGGCACCACTAACCCCCATCTCCACAGCTCTGAAACCTCTCCAGGGATCACGGGGACTCCACTGCTGCTGCACTGCCATTTAAATCCCAAGCATCACCCTGGGTAGGACCCTCTCTCCCTCTCCAGCCCTGACCCAGGATACCTCGCAGACTTCCAAACAAGCTGGATTTGTGATCCAAAGCAAACACTTAACTTCCAGGTCAAGTACCTACAAGCAAAATTTTGCCACAGCACAATCTGGATTCAGGTCCTAGTGGGAGGAGACAGGTTTTTTTGCCAAGAGATTTAACCTGATAACCACCAAAGCCGTGAGTAGTAGTTAAATTGCTTACCATTGTTACCCTTCTCTTAATTTAATAACCAATTCAAAGCTTGTACCACCTACCGGAAAAGAAACACGTTGAAGCTTCTCCTCCTTTCCTCCAAACAAAGTTTTGATGACAAAATCCTTTGGGGATCCTGGTTTCCTAGGTGTTCGTGCATGAAGAATAATACTACTACTATTGAATGCATGAATAAGAATCAGCTTCTTGGATCAGCAACTATATAAATACAACCTAAGCTATGGAATTTTTCCTCCAGACCACGTATCACTGCTGAATATCTTTCCTTCATTATTATTATTACAAGTTTCAGCAGGTGGAGAGATAAAGAGAAGCAACTGAGCTCCATCACCGTGCTTTGAAACAGCAGTGCCAGGGCTTGGGATTTTACACACCTTTATACAAATCATCTGGCTGCTCCTGAAATCCCTTTTAGCTTTGTTATTCACTGGTTTTAGCAACTCCTTTCTCTCCTGCTCAACAGCCAAAAAAGCTGATGCCACCAAAGGGGGAGCTCCTCAGATCATCATTTTCAGGACTATACTATTTTATTTCTAAATTATGTTTGTTTTATGCTACGTACAAAAAAAGCAACACACCTTCACTTCAAAGAAAACCCTGAACTTCCAGTCTATGTGTCTTAGGTAAAGGTGGAACCTGAGTATCCATCTACTTAACATCTTCTGCCTGGGAAACCACCTGCTGACCTGCAATGGCTTTTCCACCTCTTGACATGTTTATAGCCTGTAAAAGGACCTGGTTGGATAGTATACACTATATAATAGCCTTCAGCTATAGTCTAGCACTTATATCATCTTTTTTTAGCTTCCTGGTGTGGTTAATCTCAGCAATTTGGTTACCCCCCCAATGGGGCTGTGGCTGCACCACCATCTGCCCTTAAGCTTCACATAAACATCAGCTTAGGAGCCAGGCAGAAAAAGCTGCTATTTTTTCCAGTAGTGAACCTGTTAACTTTTCCCTTTCTGAGAAGCACTGAAGCATCTGCTGAGTTGCTATTCACCAAGTTTGCCATTTTGAATCAATCAAAGCTGAAAACATTTAAATACGTGAAAAATCAGCAATCCTGCCAACCCAACCAATTAAGCTTGGCTTGTAAAAAGATTCATTTCCCCCCCACCCAAGCTGTACCCTCCAGAGTGATTTTAAAGTAGCTTATAAACACAAATAGACCTTTAACTACCACCTGTATAAAAGCAGAATGGTTATTCTAAAAAAGAAAATGAGGGTTAGGCTAATAAATATGCTGTATCTTGGTTTAGAAAATGATCTATACTTAAATCTAGTATTTCTCTTTTTTCTTTTTCCTGTATTTGTCTTTTTGCTTGTGACCAGCACCTTGCTAATTCACTACAGCTTCCTTCCACCCGCAGAAGAAGTCTTTTTGCATTGCACACACCAGCAGAGCAAGTCCCACCCTCGGCGCCGAGATACCTTCCGCACCACGCTCCTGGTTAGGACAGGCTCCCATCATTCCTAATCCCCACATCCCATTTGCCCTCTCACAGGGAGCCTGCAGTGATAACTTTAAGAGGTTCTTTCAGCCCAGCAGAGTTTACAGTTCCTTTCTAGGAGTGCAAAGAGCCTCGAGTTGTCTCTTCTGTCCTACCTGTGAGATAAAGTTACCAGGAGAAACAACAGAAGAAAAAGGAGAGTTTTCTGAAGTTGAGGAGGTGAGAATATTTTTTTGCTGATGGTTAAGTAGTTATTCCATAAAAATATACTTTTTCTCCATTCCCACACCTTCCCTTCTCTCCTTTTATAACCTGTCCCTGCAGCACTAGAATCCCCCTCTCTGTTCTTTCCCGTAATGCTCCAATCCCTGCTTGGACTATTGGCAACACGAGCAATGCTGCACAATTCCCCCATCAATCTTCCCCCAACCCCCAAATTCAACACCCCACTTCCTCCCCCACCCCTGCAAACCAGGCACACTCCACCCACCCCCAATCCCAACAACCACCTTGGTGATTCAGTCAGGATGGATTCACAGCATTTCAAGTGGTAAAAGTTTTTCTCAAGAGACCCACATCAAATTGGTTTGTATCTCTGCCTTAAAAAACACACGGTCCCTGATGCAGATTTAAATTAAAGAAACAGGATTCTGTGGAAAAATGGCACAGACCAAGAAAACCACCCAGCTCTATTTGAATTTCAATACCCAGTCTATGCAGACAATAGGTTCTTTCCCTCTTTGTTTAAAAAAATAAAGCTACTTCCCTCTCTCTAGTAGCCTGATCACACAAAAAAAATAAAGATGAGGGCTAGGGGAGGAGGGGGAAAGAGTGAGGAGGAAGAGGGGGGAGAGTTTTCCACGAAAATGGCACCGTACCAGGAAGAATCATTCCCGCACTGAAAGCAGCTTTTAGTTTTGAACCAGTTCTTTGGAGAAAAACGCACAATCCCAATAAAAACAAGGTAACGTCGCTTCCCTGCGCGGCTCGAGAGAGCCCCTTTGAATGGGGTGGTCAACCCTATTCTGATGGCACGTTCTTGGCTCTCCCAGTTGTGAGGTGCCCGTTTAGCAGGCACATTTCTTCTCCTCTGGTTTGGCTGAATCCAGCTTGCCCGAGCTGCCTCCGTTGGCTGCGTCGGAGACCGGGGGCTTGTCCACGCACTGCTCCATACGCTTCATTATCAAGTCCAGAAGCGTGTCCACGGCCTTCTCCACGTTCTGTCCGGTAGCAGCGCTCGTTTCGAAGTAGGGGATGCTACGGGGGAAAAGGAAAAGAAGACAAACCTTGTACTATCACCCTTCTGCTCCTTCCTGATTAGAAGCACAACTGAACTGAGCTGTTTCCATTCTGAAATCCCTTTTGAATCCAAAATATCCTATCATTTTCAGATGAGAAGATTAACAATTGTTCTGGCACTTCCACCCTGTGAAATCCATCACGTGCTACCTTCTCCTCAGTGCCACCATCCTCCTTACATGCCAACATCCCAAGTTTTCTCCTCAGAATGTTACCTTTCAGCATTCTTTCTCAACGCTGCAGTATTTTGGCCAAACACCCCGAAAGGTGCATTTCACTCTATTTTCTATTCAAATAGGTCAACCTCTGCCAAGGTGGGTCTTGCTATAGCTGCACGTGATCCTGCAATGCCCACCATTCTGAAGAGTTTATAAATATACTTGCAAGTATATTTAATTTATTTATATATATGACAACTCTAGGCAGTTGTCAGTTACGCTTACAACAGTTAAGAGACTAAATGTAGCTGCTGTCATTTGCTTACCCATATTTGTCTGCCAGATCTTTTGCTTGCCGTTCATTTACCTCCCTTTGGTCGGATAAATCAGCTTTATTACCAATTAAGACTATATCTGGATTCTCACAATATGCATTAGCTTGCAGTTGACCTAGAAGTGAAAATAAACAGGGGTTAAGAGAATGCTGGAGGTGCTTTAGAGACCAAGGCTGTCAACTAAGTAATGCAAAATCCCTTTCCTTCTCCTCACCTCAAAGTACTGTAGACTAACCAGCCAAACACTTCATGCCAACCATGTTTTCTTGCCTTACATTTACTTGCCAAGGGGAATTCTTCAAAATAAGAAGCAGAAATGGCACTAGTAAACTAATTCCAGTGTTAATTTTACCGAGGTTTGAGACTTAACTGCACTGAGGTGCTCTAAATGCAGCACTTTAGCAGAGGAGAACCTCCCCCAACAAAACCTTTTATTCTACAAGGCTCAGGTATGGAAGCACAAACAACATCCCACATTCATCTGCAAGTGCAACTCTTGGGGAATTTAGGACAAAATCCTCAAGCTTGTATTTCTCTTGGATACACTCAACGGTTTAAATGCACTTTTATCCCTTTGAAGATCCTGGCACAAGTACTGTCCAGATCCTCACCCTTCAGAATAACTGTACAGAGCTATTTACTCCCACCTGCCTCAGTCCTGGGGGGAGTGACTTGAAAAGGTGCAATATAGAGAGAAGAAATTATGAGCCTCAGCTTGGTGAGCACTGGAAGACTGTGATGACAGGGATTGTTCAGTGGGAGGAAGGAAACTCTGAAGAAGATGGAGCTGTTTCCACAAAGCTAACTGGATTCTCACATTAGTTCAGCCTATTTGCTGGAAAACTGCCAGCTGGAAACGTACAAGCCTCTGTCCTTCCAACATTCAAAATACCCTCAATTAAAAACCAACTTTAAAGGATTTAACCTTTGTTTTCACTTTTAACCTAGCCGTTGTCTGGAAGAAAACCAACAACAGCAAACACTACGTGCCTTCAAACCAAAGCTGACTCCAAACAATCTTATCAAGAATATCCCTGAAACAGTCTCTTGTAAATAAAAAATAAATTAAATTATCTTTCCAATTTGATGAAGCTTTCACCCCAAATTACAGGTTGCAAGGATCCCACTTATGGCTGCACTACTCATAACCAGTTACTCTGAGCATTTTCCAGTTCACAAACAGTGACACGTGCAAAGCCAAGAAGCTTAAAATGCCCAAGAAAGCTTCAAGCCGACCGCAAAACGCAAGCTCTAGGGTTCTACTTACTCATCCAGTTTCTGACATTTAAGAAGCTCTGTTGACTGGTGAGATCAAACATGAGTAAAAAACCCATTGCGTCTCTGAAAAATGCTGTGGTGAGGCTCCGGAATCTGAAAGGGGGAGGAAAAAAAAAAAGAGACAACATGGTAAGCAGTAAGCACTTTTCTGACAAGGCTGAATTGAGTAAAGGAAAAAAAGAGATCAAGTAAAAGCTTTTGGGAATTGCCTGTGTAAAAATGGTATTATAAAAAAAATTATCTTGAATCCTGAAGAGTCAGCAAGATTGAGTGGCTGTAAATTCCCTTGGAAGTAAAACCAAAATAAACTAATCCTTGATTTTCACTTCAGCTCTGATGCATCACACCAGTCAACATTTATTAATCACTGTGTTAGTAATTTACCAGAGGAAGCTTCGATGTGAGAACATAAACGTTGTCAGTGACTAATCTATCGGTTCTGTTTCTGCCTGATTTAACCGGGAGTGAGACAGAAACAGAAGGGTTAGTTCAACAACAACAACGAAAGATCCTGAAACCACAGGGATGGAAATGGGTCCAGCGGCCGACATCGCGCACTCGTAGTCGATGGATGTGGGCTACACAGTGTAGTCACTGCTCGAGAAACCAGAGAGGAGGTGGCTGTTGATATGGTTTAGGTTGTTGGATGTGGCCGTCTGCTGGGAAGCTCAGCTGAAAGGAAAAGGCAAAGCACGCTCTCCAAGTTCACAAGGGACAGTGTTTACAGGCTGCCTGCAAGGCTGCGGAGCTGGATGAAACTACAAACCATGAAATGCAACTCGGTTGTCACCAAAAGGTCACAAATCTCTTCAAAGCACAAGGACAGGGACCTGTTCAAGCAGGGCCAGAGGAGGCCACAGCAGTGATCCAAGGGCTGGAACCCCTCTGCTGGGAGGCCAGGCTGGGAGAACTGCAGGTGTTCAGCCTGGGGAAGAGAAGGCTCCGTGGAGACCTTCTGGTGGCCTTTCAGGACTTCAAGAGGGCCTAGAAGAAAGATGGGGACGGAGTTTTGAGCTGTTCCTGTTGGGACAGGACAAGGGGTGATGGTTTAAACTAAAAGAGGGAGATTTAGGCTGGAGAGAAGGGAGAAATTGTTGGTGCTGAGGGTGG
>JANIJG010002283.1:0-23409 GCA_024611175.1 Megaceryle torquata | reverse complement strand
CCAGCACCACAAGAATAGCCGGGGGGGGTGGGGGTGGAAACAGCACCTTTTCATGCCTTAAAATTCTTAAAACCCTCTCAAAAAAGAAGATGGAGAGGTGATTTGATTACAGGGCATTAGTCCTGCAACTTACTGGCTGTTAAAAAAGTCATGGAAGGGTGGAGCATCCCAACATCTCAAAGCCATCCAGCCTCCAGTCGAGCCTGGCTGGTTCTGAGGAGCACACGTTAACAGAATGGATGGAGGGAGCTGAACCCACAGTAGGATGCTCATGTCTTTTTGTTTTCCAGCCCTGGAGTGGTGGTAGTGGGGTGTCTGTGGATACCTCACTGAATCACTGGACTCAAGGCTAAAGCTGTCCAGTTAAACCCAGGCTAAATAGCTTCCAGTAGCCTGGGCTCAGGTGGTGGGCAGCACGCTGAGGCTTAGTGGACAATTTTAAGTTCTTATCTCTATTGTCCTGGGGAAGAGCTTAGGGGGAGTTAAGTGGTTGTTTTCCTAATTAAAGGTAACCCTGGGGGCTGAGTGACTGCTTTGAGTCACAGTGGAAGAACCAAGGGCAGCAGCAGTGTAAGGTAAGGTCTGAATTCAGCCTGTAATGCTGGAAAAGATGACTCAGTTACTATGGACTACTCAAGCCCTGGGTTCAGTGACCAGCTTGGCACTGGGGGTACCACCTGGGCATATGAAGAAGGAAGAAATTGGTGGGGAGAGCCTGGCCCAGGCTGCCCCGAGAGGTGGTGGCTGCCCCATCCCTGGCACCATTGCAGGGGAGCTTGGCCGGGGCTCTGAGCACCCTGCTCAGGTTGCAGATGGCCCTGCTCCCTGAAAGAGGGTTGCTTTAAAGGTCCCTTCCCACCCAAACCAGTCTGGGATCCTGTGATCCCAGCACCGCCAGCATCAAGCATCAAGTTCATCCAGTGCTAATCCAGCCCCTGCTCAATGCTTTCAGGGTTTCTTTTCTGGAAAGAAACAAAAAGTAGCTTCAAAATATTTAATCTCCTACAGAGGTGTATTCACAAATAGTGTGAATAAGGCAAAGAGATGCAAACACCAAAATTCAGCTTTCTTCTCACTTGTCATCCAGTAGCTGCCCCTCCCATGCAGTATTTGCACTGGTCACTCTGGAAACCTGAAATCTGCCTCATCACAACTTTCCTTCCTCGCCACGGAGCAAACACTTCAGTCCGCTGCTTTTATTCGCCGACATGCAACAAACAGGTGCAAGTCTCACATTCTTGCTGAGAGATGACATCAGTGGTCATACTGAGGGCAACCTCAGATGCTTTATGAGAGCGAAAACCAGTGTATGTAACTGGCCAGGGGAAGCTTAAGAAAGCAGTAGACACAGTTCTCCCGTTAAAAAAAAGAACTGGATCTAATTTAATAGTGATGAGTCAAGAAGGTCTTTGGGAAGAACAACCAACTGCGAGCAGAGATGGGGAACAAGGGGTTAGGAGGATTTTGGTCAGTCATGAGCTTAATCTGTCATCTGTGGTGTGCTGCTGCAGAGAACACAAGCAAACCATAGAAGATAAGCAGCAGTTCTTCCATACTACTCAGCACTGGTGAGACTTGAAGTGGAATGCTCCATGCTGGAGGTGAGAGAAGCTGGAGTAAACCTGGGGCAGTCCAGAGCAGAAAGCCTCCTCTTAGTCTTCCTAGGCAGCTCGGCTCAGACCTTGACAACCCTTTTGGGGAAGACATTTCTCCTCAGATCCAACCTAAACCTCCCCCTGGGGCAACTTGAGGCTGAGTACATCTCAGAAGGGCTGCATATTTCTCTTGTCCTAAAATATGAGGATTTTTGCTATTTTTCACCTGAATGGACTAACAGTGTACCCAGAAACATGAAATAACTCAGAACTGCTTTTCAGTAAGCTGAACTCTGTTACCTTTCCTGCCCGGCTGTGTCCCAAAGCTGGAGATGCACCTTGAAGGCTTTTCCTGGAGATCCATTTGGTCCTCTGCTGTTGTATACCTAACGAGAGAGTCAAATCAGTACAGCTCACCCCAGAATCCATCGTGCAGGTCACAGGCTGATATATTTAGCGCAAGGAAGGAGTAAAACTCCTTCAGTAAAAGCTGACTAAACTTACCTTTAAAAGCCACTTCAGAGGGCTGCTTAGAAAAAATATTTTAAAACCCAAGAGCCACATGAAACGGCTGTGAAACCTGCACTTGAAAGCTAATTTGGTCATATTTAGCACTTCAAATTGGATAGCAGTTCTTTAAACGTTGGCATTGCGCTGTGCTGAGCAAGCTGCCCCCGTTCTGTTGCGGTGCTGGTCCCTGAAAATTTACAGCTGCCTGACAGGATTAACTGATTATAAAAAGCTATTTTTTTCTTCATTAACTTCTGTTGGACATTAATGACTTCCTTACTAACTGCAAGCTCAGGGTGCTGAAAGAAATCACCCTGACCTTTCGCCGGGGCTCAGGTCTTTATTCAACAGCAGCAGGGTGTAAATTAGCTCTTGCAGTCAAAGGCAGAGGGAGAAGAGAACAACGCTGTTGTCATTTCAACAGGTAGCTTCTGACTGCAGCGTGCCTGCCTGTCAGAAAACCAGGAAAGAGCAACCACCCCACATCTGTGAATTAAACTGGTTTGCTGGAGAGTGTTCCTGGAACCTTTAGCGTGTTAAATGTGGAATCTCAGAGGGGTGGTTTTTAATATGACTTTTAGACAACAGAAAAACACGTATTTAACCTTCTGGGTTTGTTCCTTTCTTTGATGGACCTTCGAGATATTTCAAAGGTAGTGATTTCATGGGCAATGGGGTTCGTTTTCCCTGGACTTACAAACTATCTTACCCCAAAACGTACAGTAATGGCAAATTACAGAAGAAATCCATTTGCAACCTTTAGCAGAAAAGTTCAACCCTTGGGAAGGAATCGAGTGCCTGTGCTCAAAACATGTTACTGAGCATCTGAGCAGCCAGGGAAAGAGAATTGGGGTAATTTGCACGTTCAGACATTTCCTTGCAGTAAAACTGGGGGTTTAATTTTTACTCTTGTTACATCAGTGCAATCCCAGAGTGGGAACCAAGTCCTACTGTGACCTGAACCAGTCCTGGCCTCCAAACTTAACTGGCTTGAATTTGCATAGCACTGGTTATGAGTAATTTAAGATATAACTCAGATCCACAGTTCTTTTATTCAGGGCACCCCAAACACCCCATCTCCCAGGCAGGGCCTGCACATTCCCTTCACTGTGACAAAACTGAGCCCCTGGCAGCAGCCACAAATACTGCCACTCACGAAAAGGTCACCGAGGAAGATGAAGGCGACCAGGGGATTGTGTCACAACACTCCAGTGAAATACCAGCGGCTTAAAAACACAGGGAATGACGACACATCAACAACTGGCTTTGTTACTGCCAAGAGAGGTGTTTTCATCCAGCTCCTTCCATCTTGGGAAATGCTTTCATAATAATTAATCAGAAATATTGTAAATGATTTGCAGCTCTTGCGCTGCCCTGATGAAGGGCTGAGAAACACTAAGAGGGAATCTTGGAAAGTTTTGCCAGCACTCAGGTGTTCTCGGGGTACGAGTCGCTCCCCTCTCCAGGCTGAAATGTTCTCTGCAAGCAGTGGTTCTCCTGCCAGCAGTCACACCTCTGCACTCTCAACACTTCCAGGGATGTTCTGTGCAAAACTCTTTGAAGTGTTTCATTTAAGTTAACAAGAAGCCCATTGCAAGAGGTCTTCTTTCCATCTTAGTTTTAAATCGCTTTAAATTAAGAGGTAATTTTACATTTCTTTTTACCAAAGAAATGACTAAAAATGAATACAGTATTTCAGTGGTTTCACTGCTCAGGATCTCTATTAGAAAGCTGAATTTGTCCCCTATATTAGGTTCCATCAGTTGCCAAGGTCTACGAGCAGCTACATTAACCATGTTAAATTAAAACATAAATTAAAACAAAGCAGCTACGCTCTCAAAGCCACAAAAAGCATCCAACTGGCACTGCCAACGACTCTCACCTTCTATTTAACACCGTGAAACAAAGGGGTGGCAGAGCAAGCTCACACCTCTCACCCGAAGCAGTGCATCAGTCCTTGTTTAAGCCAAAAACTAGACGAGGAAAAGCATTAGCCACACATCCTACGCCCTACAGTAAGAGGCAGGATGCATTTACACAACACTTACTCTCAGCAGAAATGAATGAGGAAAAAAGAAGGTGGTTAGCACTCTGATGAGCCAACTTACCACTCGTTTTTCCCGAAAATCTATCCCTACTGTGGTGATGAATTTGGGATTAAACTTGTTATCGGTGTATCTGTACAGGAACGTTGTTTTTCCAACCCCAGAGTCTCCGAGGGCCAGGAGTTTGATCAGATAATCGTAGTCTCCATCAGTCATAGTGCTAATTTTTAGGAACCTATGTAAAGAAGAGAGGGTAAAAAAAAAAAAAAGAATTATTTAATGATAAGCATCCTGCTTTGGTTTTGCCTCATTTCTATTTTTCTTCACTGAAACTCTCCAGTCCAGTTCAAGTGCCAGGAGATAACAGAACTTACCCCTTCAGTGCTCTAAAGAAAGAAAACTGAAGCTTGGAACGATTGGGTTTGGGACAAAAGGATTATTTTTGTTCTGAAGATGACAATAAGAGCTGCAATGGACACAGGTATGAAACTTGGAGCTAGATCCTCCTACCCTAAGCGGTTGATGATGAGTTTGAAGGAAAAGGGTAAGGCAGAAATAGGAGTGAAAGTTCTCCAGGCTAAACAACTCCACTCCTCACAAGACTTGAGCTCTAGTTCCTTCACCAGCTTCCTTCAGATCTTAACCTGACATCACCCAAGAGTTTTCCTCTCCCTGATCAGCTATGTGATGGAGACAGGAGGAAGAGACTTCACAAAA
This sequence comes from Megaceryle torquata, assembly GCA_024611175.1. NCBI lineage: Eukaryota > Metazoa > Chordata > Aves > Coraciiformes > Cerylidae > Megaceryle > Megaceryle torquata. The sequence continues at coordinate 18,542 of JANIJG010002283.1, read as the reverse complement.
ACCTGGGCGTGGGGCAGAGTTTTACCTGCCAGACCCATCCGCTGCCATCACTCTTTTATCACTTCCAAAATGTGGCAGGACAGCAAAGTTCCTGTTCCACAGGAAATCTGAGCATGAAGATTTTAATTTCATTTTGAATGAAAGAGTGAAAATGACTACTGATTACTAATAATTACTGCTAGATAAACATCTACATGTGCTTTTAAACAGGTCTGTAATTAACTGGATTTGAAAATTCTGAATGTTTCATGTTTGATGACAGATTTTAACTGAAATAGTAGCTACAACTGGAGGAAAAAAAAAATAAATCATCCACCAGCTCTGAAACAAAGCAATGTTCTTCAGTGGAGGACATTTGGGGTTCTTAAAGAAAAGCAACTTTATAGCATGGGAATTTCTTCTAGCAACTCTGAGAAACACTTCAGAATTTTCTATGACGAGATTGTTAATGAGGCATTTTAATAAAAGTGGAAGATCATTTATTTAACTCCATTTTTAAATGGCTATATGATATGATATATGAATATGAAATGATATATTGAGCTACCCCAAAGAAACACCCCTGGGATGTAAAGCCAAAGTCTTCCCCCACGAAATCAAAGCGACTCACTTCACCATTTCCATGATGACATCCAAAAGAACCCAAGTCCTCACCATCCTGAGAGCATCTAAATGGACCTGAAGCTGTAACACCAGCGATGCTGACTCATTTTGCTGTGACTGTCTCCACCACAGATCACCCAGAAGCAGCAAGGTTGGCCCCATCGTATGTCCCACAGATCTCCAGCAACCTGCAAGTTCCCACACAGACCAACCAACTTTCCACTCAACCAATGCAACCTCACCTTCCAATTCTGAAGCCTGCAATGTGTTTCTAACACCGTGGTACCAACTGAGCTTTGCAAAAACCCAACATCAACCCACTCTCGACCCTCTCACAACATGGCCAACAGCCAGAGGATGATAAATGTGACGTTTTGATGCTGTTCTCCCAGGCTGTGCAACTAGATGGAGTCTGATTTAAAAACCACTTTTCTGCTTTCTTGGCAGCCAAGATTCCCATTTAGACCAGAAGCAGCATCTTGTTTCTTGATTGATTATTTTGTTCCATCCCTATTTAACATTCTCTAACTACAGTTAGAAGAGATCATTTCAAATCTGGCACACGTCAGTAGATGCTCCAGAGAACATTTTCTCGGTAAGGGAGATAGGACTTCACATAAACCAACCAAACCTTAAAATACTCAGTTATAGCCTACAGGAGGGGTAAATCTACTCCTCGGGCACAGTGCCTTCGCCCTGCAGCTCTGTATCATCAAATCGGACTGGCTTGGGCTGGAAAAGACCATTAAAGGTCATCCAGTCCAACCTCCCTGCAGGGAGCAGGGACATCTGCAACCAGAATTGGGTTTGCTCCATCCAACCTCCCCTGCAATGGTGCCAGGGATGGGGCAGCCACCACCTCTCGGGGCAGCCTGGGCCAGGCTCTCCCCACCCTCAGCACCAACAATTTCTCCCTTCTCTCCAGTCTGAATGTCCCACTTTTAGTTTCAAACCATCCCCCCTTGTCCCATCACAACAGGCCCTGCTCAGTAATAACCTGTCCACCTGAAAGAGCAGCCTTGGTACAAGTCAGCAGCTCTCTCTCAAGTTAACACAGAAATCTGCTCCAAAAGAGCCACCCCAGTGCACCAAAACAGACGCAGAAAGTTCTAAGTCCAGTTTTCTTCTTCCATTTGTAGGGAGTTCCTTAAAAACCAAAAGGCAATTCATTGGAAACTAAAATTCTTTTTGAAAAAAAAAATAAACTTACTTTTGTCTGGGAACAAAGGCTACCGAAAAAGTTCCAATTCAGAAACTCTTTGTCATCTCCAGATGACAGATCTGTGCAGTAAAAACAAAGGAAGCAGGCCAAAATTCTGATGAACCTAACCCAAACCCATGGCCTGAGAATCCCACTTTTAGCCTCAGAATTGGGAAAGGTTGAAAAAAATAAATCAATCAAATTAAACCATTTAGAATTTCCATTTAGAAATTTCCAACTTTGCAGAGTTTTACATTTTAACAGCCTTGCCAAATCAAATCAACTACCTAATTTTCTAAGAACACCTTTTCTCATCACTGGAGAGAGTTGTTGAAAGGAGTTCTCTGATACCCTAAGTAATATCACCAAGGAAAAGTTACGTGCTCAGCGAGAACTAGTTCAGTTCCCAGAAAATAAGATTTTATTTCTTTTGATAAGAGTTGAACAAACAAAAACATTGTATAAATAGAATTAGCTCTAGAAAAACGGGGGTGAGAAAAATCACACCACACATATTCTACCAGCAGCTGGTCGCCAAGAGATTCATTCCCTCTTCAGCAAAATAAATCAGCACGGGTACTATTCATCCACGTTTGGTTTGTTTTGGTTTTTTTTCTAAATGTAGAAACAATAACAACAAAAATCCTGAGCTGACCGGGGAAAGCTTCTCCCTGGCATTGGGAGACTAACTGCTCCTCTTCGATCCTGCTGCAGTCTGACTCCTCCAGCATCACTAAGACCATCACCGTGGCTTTTTTTGGCAACCTCTGGCACCTAAAAATGTCACCAGCTGATAAAAGTGGGACATTCCAATAAAATGTGATGCTGTTCCAAGAGCCCAGCAACAGCCAAATAGAGCCAATGGCACCAAAAAAACTACAACCTCACCCCATTCACCTTTCTCTAGTGCATGGCACGAGCCATCATGCCTTGGGTCTGGTACTGGACCACATGGAGGTGACCTGCAGGATCTCCCAGATTGACTGTGGCACATCCTTTCATTCCAGAGATCCTGCTCCTGGATCCCTTCAGGGTCAGCAACTGGATGCCACCAACGCATGGCATGTAGAGAGATGACCCCACTACCAACTCATGGTTCAAAAATACTTGGGAAAGGGTCTGAGAAACAGGTTGGCATTGACCAAGTTGGGCACAGTACCACCAAGAAGATCCATTCTCATCCCCAAGTACTCCACAAACATCCCATTAACTTTCTGGTAAACCAAGAGCTGCATGGAGACTTCCAGCAAAGAAAAGAGCAGAGAGCTGGGCCAAGCTGATCTGTGGGAGGACAGCCTGCCTGCCAGCCTTCTTGGTAGAGTCACTTCTAGAAGATGAAAAACACTGATGGCAGCAGGTTCCTGTTGGAAATCAGAGTCACTATGTAAAGAGAGTTCTGAAGTGCATTATTTCCAGCTCCGTCTGTCCTCCCAAGATCGGCCTGGACGTGGCTGGCCTTTGAAGCTCTTTAGCTATGTCCTTTGAACAGAAATGCAAAGCTCTACAACATGAACAGAAAACCTCCCCTGGTCTTCTGCAGGAACACCAAAAAACTTCCTTTTCTTTCATCCTCAACATTCTGGCTGATGTCAACTCTATCCCACCCACAACAAGTACAGTGAAGAACTAAACTCTAGTCCCCTGTTGCCCTCAAAACCCCACAGCCTGTTACCCTCTTGCTGTGGGACAATGCATCTTGCCAATGAAGCATCAAAGAGAGCCCCACACTGACCAGATTATACACATCAAACTCAAGAGAGAATTAAAGTCAAGAGTGCAGTATCAGACAGCAGCCTCACAGGTCTTTCCCATACAGGAGAAAGAGAAGATAAAACATCATCCAGTCATCTCAGCATCACACTCTCATTTCTCTGCAATCACCTGCCAAAAACCCAGAGCCTCACAGCTGCCAAGTCAATGAACCCACAACGGGCTGAACATTTTATTTCCTTCCCCTCAAAAAAAAAATAAAAATAATAATATCAAACAACTCACTGGAGCTACACCAAGATGAAATGAAAACCAGCTTCTGTGCTCCAATATCCTGGAAAGTTCCATACAGGAACTTCAATACCTAAGAAACGCAGTGTTAGTGTGAAAAAAAAAATGAGCTCTCCTCATTTTCTTCCTCACGGTGGAAACCCCAGAGGACCAGACGGATGCTTTCTGGCACCGATGCCTCCCAGCATTTGAGCACAGACAGCTTCAGGCTTCAGCACGTAAAACACTCTTGGCAAGCCACGGCCACGTACCGGTCTTTTTTAGGAAGCCAGGACACCCTTTTTAATTGAGAAGGGAATATATACAGCACATAACTGCATTTTAGAAGCTCCTCTTTAAATAGCTGGACTTTCAGCTTGCTAAATAGATGGGTATCCACCAGACATCCCCTTAGCCAGAACCAGTTCCTACGGGTATTGCTCAGAATCAAGCAAGCAGCGCACTCTCAGCTACCTACACCCACCCCTACTTTCCAGTCACTCATTTGGGGGGTCCTTTTCTCCATGCTCCACTACCCCAAGTCGTACCAAGGGGAAAAGCAGCGCCAAAGCCCTTCCCTTCCAGCCTAAAAACTCTCTCGCTACACAAACACAAAGCAAATCCATATTTACATCTGTGTGGGCAAGGGAGAAGAGTGACGAATTCAGTCGGTTTTGGGTACTAATCAAGATGAAAAATACACGCGATAGGAAAGGAAAAAAAAAAAAAGAGAGAAAAAGGACCGCGCCCAACCGTTACCAGAGGCTGTTATCACAACATTTCCCCAGTGCTTTCTTAACTCCCTGGTGCAAGGAGAGTTGTAACCCAAATGACCATACACATTTTCCTTTAGATCACCAGTTCAAAAACCTGCTTGGTAACTCCAGGAATTAATTCTGGGTTGACCACACCACAGTATTTAGCACGTAATCCAAGCTATCGCACTTGACTTAACTACACAAATGTAACTGTGCTCCTGGATCTGAAAATCACGACCGTTTACAAAATGCCTGCAAAATAAACAAGCCAGAAATGGATTTTGCAAAAGGCAGCAGAATCCTCTGGCTGGAAAACAACCCGCAAATGGTCTAAACTTTTATTCACACTTCAAAAAGGGAAACGAGCAGGGTCATTAATAGGAATGTATTTAAGAAGGAACAAAGCCAGTACGAGGAAGTCTCAGTGTGTTATTAAAAAAAATAATCTCATTAAAAATATATATAAATGACATCACTCTCTTTGAGGGAGTCTCAAAGTTGTACAAGGATTGGACGCACTCAGGGAAGTACCTCTGGTTAAACAGGACAGGGACTGCTGTCGCAAGTGCAGGGTCACTTGTCACCCCGCTGACACAGCCCAAGATGCCACTGACTCCAGAAGAGGCATCGAGCAGCTCCCTGCAGACTCACTCTTCAAACCCTCCAGTTTTCTCCTACTCTTTTGAAGGCGAGTGAAAGTGCTAATTCATTATGGTACTTTTCTGTCTGCATGCCAGGGAGTAAAAAAAACCCCATAATTTCTATGAAAATTTAGGAGCTAATAGAGTTATCTGAAAGCCACGAGGTGGGCTAGACTTGCCTTTCAACTGCGTGGTATCATTAGCCACACTTCATCTCTCCCTGACCTCACCAACTGCATGTTTTGAATCCAAAAACTCATCAGAAAAATCTTCTGTAGAACTCTTCTGGCAAAGCTCAGCCTTTGCCACCAAGCACGTGACCATTAAGGCTGTTTTTCTGCAGCTCTCTAGTTAAATTTAGGAACCCTGATATGCTGATGAAGACTCCAAACTGGATGATTACATCTAAAAGACCTGAACGTTTGCCAACTACTCGTGTTTTTTATACCACCACCCTTCTTTCCGGCACACATGAATCAATATGTGCCACCAACAGTTATCAACAGCGTAAAGAGCAAAGTGGGTGGAGGGAGGAAAGTCAACTCCACAGCTCAGAAAGCCTGTCCTGATACTGGGGTCATCCTCTGACAGCATCACACTATTTTCTTACCGGGGATCTTTTCTAACCTCTCTCCAAAAAGGTTTTTTGGAAGCATCAGGGGACCACGATCAGCCAGGGGCCATCATTAGCCCTCTAATTGACTCCCAAAATTAATTGTCTCTTGGAGCATCTGCTCAGTGAAGTATTGAATGGAAACTCTGAATCAAGGGGAAGACAAGGAGAATTTCGATTTTGTGCTGCCTGTAGATAATGAGCTGTACAATAAAGGGGAAAAGAAACACCCCAGTCATGCCAGAAGCAGCAGCTTTACACCGTTCTCTCAATCCCCAGAGCCTGGCCCTGCCGTTTGCACGCTCAGTTCCCACCCAGGGAAAGCTACACAGATAACTACGTTGGACTGCACTTCACCAAAAGGCCTCCCACAATCCTCAGAGCAGTTTCCCTTTTGCTATCAGACAGGTAAAAAAGGATTTGGGACACAAGTGAAAATTCGGGCTTTTTGTTCCACATCACTTTGGAGAGGCTTGGAAAGTTCTGACACACGGAGCGTGCCTTTAAACAATCACTGCAATCATCCTTAGCCACAACAGCAACACCTCCCTCCACACAGCAAGGCTGATTTCCACTCCCTGCACCGTTCTGTTTCAATAAAACCATACAGTTTTTATTTAACGGTGAGCTCCTCCAATAATCTGCTCCCGTTTATCACAGCTCCTTATGGGCTGCAAAGTGTAAAGTAGGTTCCTTGAGATAGAGTCATTAGCTCTACCAAGCAAATGGCTGTTAGATGTTTAAATCACGGCTTTGGAAACACTAAATCGTTTCTTCTTTCTATCTTATGTGAGAGCCAAAGCAATCTGATTATACAGATTTTAGGAATTAAACATCTCTTTTACTGCCCAGGCACAAATTGGTTATCTCCGAAGTTTTAACCCCATAAAGCTAAAGAGAGAAGAGCTTTTTCCCCCCTCTTCCAGCCGAGGCTGTACCAAAGAGGAGAAAGGTCTTCTCAACTCCCTGGGATGCTCCTGCTGGGATATCGCTCGTGCCTGTGCCACTACCAGCAAGCTTCCCAGGGTCTGCTCCTCCTCCCTTCTGCTTGCACCAGGGCATGGCAGGCAGATGCCAGAAACAACCACCTCCCAAGTCCCCACTTTAGCTGCTTCTCCTCCAATCTCTCCAGACAGAGGCATCCCAGCCCCACCCTGGTGAGTGCCAGCCCTGCCTGGCCCACACCGATGGCACCGGGAGCGGATGGGGGTGTTTAGGGGCAGGCAAGCAAATGAAAGTTTTTCAGGTGTGACTTAGGAGCTGCCACAAGCAAAATTAGCAACGAGTTCTATCGCTCTAACCTAAGGGAATGAGCCAGTTCTTCAAGATTCAACATACGTCCTAAAGCTCCCTTCCCGGTATGAAATGTCAAGATTACACAGTCCACTCTCTATCAGTCATCCCGGAGCATTATCCACTGCCTGATAAACCTGCTGTGGTTTAGATGACAGAAATTATCTATTTCCATGCCGTCTGGCCATGTCATAACGCTGCATTAACTAGAGCAGAGCGCAGGGAATGTCGCAGCAGGGAGCTCTCGGCTGCAGATCCAGGGCCCTGCTTTATCTCCGCTGTCGGACCCGGGCCAACAACCTCCCCAGGGGCTGCCGGGGGGGGAAGTATCTATTGCCAGGCTCCAACTTTTTTTTTTTCCTAACGCCACCCAAATGAAACCCAGACCGTCTGCATCACGCTACTGACCGAGCTGCTTCCCCACGTCACATTTCAATGCAAACCAGAGACTTTCTGCTTAATTACTCTGGGCTATTTTGGTTCTCAATGAAAGAGCAAACCCAACACTTCCGTGGGAACCAGCCCAACATACCCTCATCGTCGCCTATGCAGCAGTTCTGAGACCAAACACACGCAGCAACAGGAAAATCCGCTTGGAAAACTGAAGCTGCAACGCAGAATGACAAAAGAACAGCTTCTCCCAGGGAAAAAAAATAAAAATAAAGAAGCAATTCGGTTCTGGCAAATGGCAATTGAGACTTTCAGCAGGCAGGGCTCAGGGACACACAGGGCAGCAGCCTACAGCTGTATTTGGCGACGGGCTCTCCAGAGCAGCCTATTTTTCCCCAACACCGTTCTGCCAGCTTTCCCCAGCGACAGTAACAGCCAGGCTGCGTGCGGCGTGACAGCCTTTGCAGTCTAAGGGAGCACGTTGCTCTACTCCCCAGTTGGCACATTTTATCCGGCTGCAACGTATCCGCAACCACCAGAGCCATTGCTTTTCCCTGCAGCTGTTCAAACTTCCCGGACCCTGTGGTTTTTTAGCAGAGCTTTCCAACGACTCTGCGTGCAAAACTGCCAACAGAGCCTTCTTGTGCTTTTACTTGTAACACCCCATCTCCAGAACTTCGCGAGCGGCCAAAACCCACCAGATTTGTTAAGGAGAGTTTTTCAGCATGGGAAAACTGTTTCTCCTTTGAGTCAAAGTCTGATTAAAGAACTGAGAGAAGAGTCACACTCTCTCTCTTTGGTGTGAATTAGCATAGCTCCAAGACTGAGGCCTTTCCCCCCCTCACCATGCCTCCGAGGATGCAATCCATTTTACCTTTGGCAAATTTCTTTCTTTCTCCTACAGCCCACAGCATAGAGCTACTTGAAAAGAACTTTTTGAGTTCAGCAGACACAAAGCATTTCCCTGCCTTGCCTCAGCCACTTGAAAAGACAATTCAGTTCAACTCCGCAGAAGTCACACTTAGCTACTAACTTATGAAAGGATTGATAGGAACCTCTGATTCTTGTTTCGCTTAAAAGACCAAACCCGTTTCTGTGATCCCTGCAAAGTGCATAAAACCTCATGAAAGCAGCTTCTCTGCAATAATCTGGTCTAATAGGTATAGAAAGAGTATTAACCATCCATTGGCATAATACTGTTCGTGGCATTTCTGAACCAGCTGGGGTGGTTGTTTTAATGAAAGCGCATTCAGCTGCTCTTTTTCTATACTTGATATCACATTCTCATCTCATTCCTCCACCCAAATCAAGGAGCGGCAGCAGACGCTGCGCTGCAGCACCCTGCTCAAGAAGGAACTATTTCGGGACAACTATATTTGAACATTCCACAATCAAAACCACCTTGCTACGAATTCACCTGATGCTTTATATGCTCCTTTCATTGGCGTGCATCATTCACCAGAGGGTTTGTACTGCCCTTCCCTTTCTACCAGACAGGTTTGGTGGTTTGGTTTTTTACACTGCTGGCTCAAAATGAAGGATATGCCCGAAAGCTGTACGCCCCGGGGAGGTCAGGTGGGAAACACAGTCGCGATAGTAGCTGTATGTCGGACACACACGCACACGACTCCCGGCTGCCGCCTGGTTCCAGCCCGCGGCCCGGGGGCGGCTGAAGCCGCGGCTGAAGCTGCCCCGGGCCGCTGGCTGGAGCGAGGCGGTTTCCCGGGCTCCGCGTTCACCTTCACCGAGCGATTTGAAAGCACCCGATCCCCTCGGTCTCCATTTTCCCCTCCTTCCAGCCACGCCGTCCCAGGGCCGCCCCGCCGCGGGCCTGTCTCACCCACCGGCCTCGGCTCGGTAACGGCGGAGCCCAGGAAGGGTGGCCCCGGGTCCTCCCTCCCCGCCGCCATCCACCCCCCCACCCTACCCTACCTTCAGAGACCTGTTCGCTTCTTGCCTCGGAGTCGGCGGCGATGGTGGAGAGGAGAGAAGCCGAGCGAGGCGCGGAGCCACCTCCCTCTGCGGGAGCCCGGCTCCGAGGCTGGGCTGAAGCCGGAGCGGAGGCGTCGCTACCGGGGCTCCGGCGCACGGATGTGGGCGCTCGGCCGGCAGCCGCCGAGCCTCGGCCGCGGGGCGGGGACGGGACGTAAAGAAGCAGGGCGGGGAGGACGGGGGGGCGGATGAGTTTTCCTGAGGGAAAACACCCTCCCTGCGACGGGTGTTCTCTTCGCGAGACGCTCAAAGCGGTGGTAGGGAGGAGGAGGAAGAGGAGCAGCCTTCCCTCTAGGGAGGCAGGCGACGGGCAGGAAAGCCTTGGGGCACGGTGCCCAGCCAGCAGGGAGCGGGTCGGGCCAAAACCCTCAGAAACTGGGAAGACCGAGTCTCACGACAGATGTACCTCTTTTCCTTGATTTGCCCTCAGGCGAGCTGGCTCATCTCCATCTCCCCGCCTGCCTCCGGAGGGAACAGGGGCCCTGAGCTGGGCCCTGAGGGACAGATCCGGCCCCAAGCAGGAGCCAGCCACCGGCTTCTCTCAGCAGGGCCCAGCTCTGCCTTCCTGTAAGGAGGAGGATGGCAGGAGCCTGTGAGTCAAGTCCCACAGCCCGGCCAGCCCCAACTTGTGCCCTGACATCAGTTTAATGGGCGGTCAGGTTCTACCGGCAATTCTGCAGGGGAGCAGCTTAGGCTGAGTACATCCCAGTGCTGTGATGTAGAGCAGCCTGTTCCTGAGCAACCCCCCGATGACGGCTTAGGGGGAGAAGTTTAAATTGCTTCTTTCCACAGCCTTGCTAGCTCAAGTTAACTCAAATTTCCCCTTTAATCCATCACCTAGTTCCCAAAACTCAATCTGAGGCAGTTGGCCAGCTGGCTTGCATGGCAAACCCTGTCACTATTCCAGTACCTGTGCTGGTGAGACCCCCCCCTGCATTGCTGGATCCAGCTCTGGAGTCCTCAGCACAGGAGAGATAGAGAACAGAAAAATAAAGGCTGGTGTTACCCTGTGCACAAGGTTACATTGCAAAGCCCTTGGGTGCCAGAGCTGCGTGTTCAGAGTGAGTTTGGATCCCAGCACTCGAATGCTTGGACATGTTCTCATTTCAGCGCAGTGCACTGTGAAGTTCTACCTTACAATTCCTCTTTTAGAATGGTTTTTTTGGGTTTTTTTTTGGTGAGATGTGATAGGGAATGCTGAGGTATCACACTGGTGAAGTTGGTTGATGGGACACATCATTGGGTGAAGAGCAAAGAATGAGCTTCATGCCCTACTTGAAAACAGAGGGACCCTCTGCCATCAATATTTCTAGTTTGCTTTCTGTGTGTCCAGAGATCTCTGGCAAACTGGGATAACTGCAGATAACCTTTCACGATGCCGGAGATCCTGTGCCCAGTCCCACTTTCCAGCCCTAACAGCCACTTAAAGCTCTGTTTAAATGGTTTCTGCCCTCCCCTGGGGCTTGTCCCTGGTGACATTTCAAACCAGCGCTGTCACTACAGCAAGAAAAAGAGTTTTTCGGAGCGATTTTATTCTCCGGGCTGCACATTTTACAAATAAACCCCCTTCCCGATGGCGCACGCATGCCTTTATTATCTTTTTTTTTTTTCAGAAACACACTTGCCACGCAGCAAACTGGGAGCAGCAACCAGTCCATTTGCCACCAGTCAGGCCGGTTGCCAGCATCCGCCCCTTGCAACGTTTGGAACTGGATTATGGCTGGTCTCCTCGCCCCTTTCCCCCGCTGGTAAATGCCCGGTGCTCCTCAGCAGAGGAGATCAAACTGTTGGCAAACACATTTCTTTGAGGCCTCGCAGCTCAGAACTTCGCACCCACACAGCAGCCGACAAATTGGCCGGCGATCAGCAGTGATTCAGTGCGGCCGGCGCAGGCAATTAGTAACTCTGCTGGTTGCCAGTTCTTTTTATGTAACTGGAAATGTTTTGCTCTGATGGGAGGTTGCAGACAGAAGCTTTTCGCTAAAGCCCTGGCAGTTTCTAGAGAAGTTTTCTCTTTATCTCCTCTGGGCTGCTAAAGCTTAAATAAAATGATGGGTGGTGTTGTTTCTTTTGTGTCCCTTAACTTCGAGGTGAATGTCTCGCTCGGTAACCCCCCGCTTCCTGCTTATTCCTCTAACAATTAAAATGTAGAGTCGTTCACTAGGACAGGAAATGTGTGTGAATCCTGTTTGGTCCTGATAGAGAAATTCTGCGTGAAGCAGCAGGGACTAAACGAGTATTTCCCAGGAGTTATTAGAGCAAAGCCCATGACACTGATAATAAAAAGGTGGTATTTCCTGATACACCTTTATTTTTTTTGGTGAGAGAGCTGGGTCTGCTTTGGAAGCAGTAGCAGGATGTGGTATTTACGTTCCCCGTGACAAGTGTATTTGCATTAGTGGCGATACTGCCCTGCAAAGCAAGCAAATATGTTCTCTCAGCCACTCTCCTTGCGCCTGCAGCCGGGGACGAAGCCCAGTTGGCAGGAGCTGCCCCGCTCGGCTTAGTTTCGCTCCTCACCATCAACGAGGAAGGAGATGCAGCCAACTCCTCTCTCTCTCTCATTTTTCCTTTAATTAGCCCGGAAAGTTATTTCTTATTCAAATTTTTTTCCTTCAGGCCTGATCTACTTGGGAGGAAAAAACAAAATAAATAATCATTTTAACTCTGTTTAGCAAAACCAGTGCATGCCTTTTAAGTAAGCTCTCCAAAACCAGTCTGTGCAGCGTAGTGTTTTTTTTTTTTCCCCAAAGTATTAATAGCGTTGGACTTTTGTTGATTTTTTTTTTTTCCCAAGCTAAATTCATGTCTATTCAACCTCACTTAATGGCTACGAACGTCTCAGGCAGACGCACTTGGTCTGCTCGAGTCGCACTGAACTCGCTGCCCGGGTCTCTGGGGCACGCTGCTCCCTTACGGTGGCCAAACAAGTCATGCGCATCAGGATTTCGGTCACCGGGGCACACGGCGGGCCAAAGAGGTGGAGTTTTAAGACACCTCAGACAGCCCAAAGGGTTGTCAGTGGCGATTAGCGATAGTTAATGACACGGGTATGTCTGAACCAAGTAACGACACAGTGTTCTTAATGTATTTCAGGTTCTTTCTCATCCTGACCTCGACCAAAGTACTGCCTGAAGTGCCAAGGTTCTTTGAGGATAAGTTTCTCTATGTTTTAGATTCGCTGAAGAGATGCTTTAATCTAGATCTTAAATAGCATCAAGTGTGTTTCTTGGCCCTCTATGCAAAAAAAAACCCCTAACCCACCCAGACTAAATCCACAAGCAGTAGTATGAGCCATTTGTGAAAGGCTTATTTAGATTAGAACATAGAAACAAGATATGGAGCAAATGGTTGACTTAATTACACAAGGCCAATGAGTTAATTAAATAAGGCACGTATTGCAGATTTATTTCATGAGTAAGTCTTGTATGTCGCTCTTGCTATCATGGAATCACAGGCTGGTTTGCATGGGAAGGGACCTTTAAAGGTCATCTGGTCCAACCCCCCTGCAGGGAGCAGGGACATCTGCAACTAGATGTATTTTCTGTACCATGATTCGATAGCCAGGGGCTGATGAGCTAAGAATAAGAGGAACAAACAAGGTTGGTCAGAACGCAAATATCTCTTTCTGCCCAAAGTGATGCTAAGAAGAAAAGCCCCGATTATTATGTTATAATATTATATAATAATTATTATATAAGAACCGTGTGCATCAGCATTTATTTATTCACGGTGAAGAAAGGTGTGTAACGAAGCCCATGTTGAGCTTCACCAGCTCCTTGAGTTTGACTTGCTCCCCCCGTGACTCTCCCTTGCTGCAGAGGCAGCAATTAGTAAGCACCAGCCGATTGGAGCTCTGGGTCCCAGCAGAGACTGACCCCTGGGGCTGGAAAAGGGGCAAGAGGGAAGAACAGGGTTCAGTCTGGAGCAAAGAAGGCTCAGGGGAGACCTTCTGGCTCTCGAGAGCTCCCCAACAGGAGGTTGGAGCCAGGTGGGGTCGGGCTCTGCTCCCAAGGAACAAGCAACAGGACAAGAGGAACTGGCCTCAAGTTGCCCCAGGGGAGCTTTAGGTTGGATATGAGGAAGAATTTCTTCCCCTCCAGAGCTGTCTCGGGCTGTCCCAAGCTGCCCGGGGCAGGGGTGGAGTACCTGTGATCCCTGGAGGGGTTTCCAAGCCCCACATGGAGCTGTGGTGCTGAGGGCCATGGGTCAGTGGTGCCCTGGCAGTGCTGGGTTAACAGTTGGACTCTTACGATCTTACAGGTCTTTTTCAATCCAAACAATTGTTATTCTATGACTCAGGACCAACGTATCAATCAGAGGACATTTTTGCTAGGAAACGCAGAAAAAAAACCTTTGTCTGCACCAAAAGTGGCTCTTGTTATATGCAGCCTAGCAAGGGCTAAAAAGCTCTGAATGAAATTAATCTGCAGAACCTGGAAACAGAGTGGTCCTTAATTCTCTGAGCAAGCCGGCTTTGCCAGGTGCTGGTAGAGAGCGTGAAGTGCTGCAAACAGGGAGTGCTCCATCCCTCTGAAAAATTAATCTGATGAGATTTCCATAAGATTATGGCCTAATGAAAAAAGCTTCTGGATATGCTCTAATTAAACCCTGCAGAGGCAGCATGTGGTCAGAGGTGTGTGGCTGCAGAGCCAGCACTGCTGGGCACCCGGTTGCTCCTCACAGGCACCTCTTGCTCCCCACACTGCACTTTTAGAAACTCTACCTGGAAAGAATAAAATTACTCCCTTTTATCTAGGGGGGGAAGATTTAGACTGGATAGAAGGAAGACATTTCTGACACTGAGGGTGGGGAGAGCCTGGCCCAGGTTGCCCAGAGAGGTGGTGGCTGCCCCATCCCTGGCACCATTGCAGGGGAGGTTGGCCGGGGCTCTGAGCACCCTGCTCTGGTTGCAGATGTCCCTGCTCCATGCAGGGGGGTTGGACTGGATGAGCTTGAAAGGTCCCTTCCCACCCAAACCAGTCTGGGATTCTATGAAAACTAAAGCTTGAGCTGAGTGGGGAAGCTGGAGCTTCCATGGAAGGTTGTGTGATGTTCCCTGGCATTGCCTGAGGGATGTTCTGGAGCTGCTGGGGATGACCAGAGTGACTTGTCTGCTGAAGCAGCACATGGGGGCAAGATGCAAAACCCCGTGTGTTCTAAACAGCCTGAGCCTGGGGAACTGAATCACTCCCCCTGCCCTCAGAGCAGGAGGGGCCACAGAAATACCTGGGAAGACATCATAGGTGCTTCCCAAGCACTTCCCACCTAGGTTGGAGAAGAAACAGGCGATTCTGCCTAGAAAAGGAACAAATGTGACCTATGTGCTCCACGGCTTTGAGAAGCGGCTCTTCACATTTAAAAGGCAGTGCCCAAGGTGAGATAAAGCTTCGCTGCAGGGGCAAAGAGCACCACAAATTCAAATGAGGCTCATCAAGCCTCATTAGCTCCTGCTCACCATTGACCCCCATGGGTCCCAGGTGGCTTCTGCAAGAGCCGCTTGTGGCCTGAGCATCCCAATGAGCTCAAAGAGCTGTTCAGTGCTCCGGCAAGCAGGGGGAACATTCCTCTTCCTTTGGTTCTTTATTTCACAGAAGCGCTAGGGTTGGAAAAGACCTGTAAGATCATCAAGTCCATTTACACGTCTCCTTGTCTCAGTGTTTTTCGCTGCCAGTGCCTGGAGCCCAAACAGCACACCAGGCTTTGCACAGAGTGGTCATTTTTTGCTTTTGAAAGCAAGTATCTTTTATTTTCCATGGAAACAAACCATCAAGATTCTATAATCTCAGCCAGAGGTGAAGGGTACAGCTTGAGCCTCCTTTCTGCAAGAACTCAAAGCAAATTTTTCTTCTCATCTCTGATGTCCTCCGTTTTGCACACACCATTTTTTTTTTTAACCAGTTTACAATTTTCTATTTCTCTTTTGCTTTGAGGATCTAATTCTCAGAGTTAAACCTCACAAGAAGAGAATTACATAGATGGTTCCCTCTTAAAATGAAAGGTACAGTCTTGAGATGACTCTGAACAAGGAAACAGTTTAATAGTAACTTTTAAATTGAAACTTCAATGCTCTCATTTTCTTGATTTTACTCTTTTTTTTTTTTTAATTCCTTATTTGCAGTCATTAAGGAGCCACATAAACGCTCCAGGAAAAGAAATGTGAAGCTCAGACTCTCAAAATACCAACTGGTTGAGAATTTTGAAGTCTGCCTTGAATTGTGACAAGTTGTCACTCAAAATTCTTTGCCTTTGAGTAATTTAAACATACATGACTTTGGATAACTCACCCAAAGACTATTCATTTTGAGGAACAGAAGCTCTAGGGTGTGATCCGTGGTAAATTATTGAATATTCAGAGCAGAAATTTTAATTGTCAGGCCACGAAACCAAACACATTTCACTGAAGAAGTAACTGATCAAGTTGGAGACCGCTTTGAGCAGAGAATATCAGCTTCCAAAAGAATCTTTTTTTCTGCCCCATTCACACAAGAAAAAGAAGGTGAGGTCCAGAGTGCCCACCCAGTGAGCGAGGTCCCTGCAGCAGCAGGGGTGGGAGTTGATGGCCCTGGAAGTCCCATTTTGTCCTGCAAGATGAAGGGTTTCTGAAAAATATCACCTACACTCATCTGTCCTCTCTTGGTCTTTTAGCTAGAATGGACATTTCATGCACATTTCCACCATCCTCCTTTCCAGCAAGTGCTAATGTTCCCAGATAACTCCAGGTTGTGGCTGGGAAGGTTTATAAAAGCCCTTTTAGGAGGCTATTTCTGCCTTACTTGGACAGAGACCTTTTCATCCCAGCAGGATGGAGACAGCTCTTCATGTGGAATGTCCTCTCCACATCGCCTCTGAGCTGTGCTGGGGGAGTGGCAGGAAGAGACACCATTAGGAACCAAAAAATAGCACTTACCATGGTGGGCAATTATGAAAGGGTGGATTTAAACTCATTTGCCATGTAATTGGGTACTGTGCTCGTTAGCTGTTTGCTGGAACAAGGAGGATAGTTCTTTCTAGGAGCAGCTGAGGGACCTGCCTTCGTTCAACCTGGAGAAAAAGAGCCTCAGAGGAGACCTTCTGGCTCTCAACAACTATTTCCAGGGATTGGGGGGGCATCTGCCACCTCACTGGGCAACCTGGGTCAGGCTCTCACCACCAACAGCAACAGTTCCTTTCTCCTCTCCAGTCTAAATCTCCCTCTTTTAGTTTAAACCCATCGCTTCTTGTTCTGTCCCAACAGGCCCTGCTCAAAACTGTCCCCATCTTTCTAATAGATCCCCTTAAAGTCTTGAAAGGCCACCAGAAGGTCTCACTGGAGCCTTCTCTCCTCCAGGCTTCCACCCACCTATATAAACCCAGCACACTGCAAAACAACATCTCAAATAAGCATCTCCGAGCTCTCCAGACACAAGCAGCATGGAAACACCGAGGACAGGGACACATTGTAAGTCCCACAGAGGTAATTAGGTGCCTCAGTGAGGCTTATCAAGAGGCACTTTCCCATTTGCAATTAACAGCCCTGAAGTTACTGCTCCTGGCAGCTCAGTCAGGCTGAGCTCTTGGGGTTTCTTCCCTTTTTTTTTTTTTTAAAGCCAACTGTTGAGGAACTCCTGGGGAATTTCTCTGAGCATTCACCAAGGGGGTTGGGAGATCTGGTTTCCACCCTGCCTGCTGCCAAAAGTCTTTTTAAACCTGGATTCCCCACCTTGACAGGACAGCTGATAGTCAGCTCCACCTAAGAGGATACGGAAGCCCCACAAATTAAAAGCTGTGTAACAGGGGCTGTACAAAAGAGCATCGTCTAGAAGAAACACACTTGTTTCAAACCCAGTTTTCCAGTTCCACCACCTACACCTCTTACCAGTCACCTGCTTGCAGAGGCTGCAGCCTCTGATGAACTGTCTGGGTTAGTTTTAAATTTCACACACAGGAGAATAAGCGATGAAACAGGACTGGTTTCCTGCTGCCTGTCTTACTGGTGTTCTTTCCATCTTGTGCTCTGCTTTTCCTTGTTCCTGTGAAAACCCAGGTACACATTTCAGGTGTAAACTGCACTTTGCAGTTTCTGGGGAATGATGGGATGTTTCCAGTATGATCTATCCTACCAAAGAAGCATCAAAGCCTTGCACAGAAGTCCTGAGCAGCACTAAGAGGCTGAGCTGCAACCAGCATCCTTAAGACAATGGGACAGGTGACACCACCCATGAAGCAGAGGAAAGGCAAAAACACTTGGCCAGAAGTACACCACTGGTGCTGAGCAGATGGAGCGTTACTATTATCCTGACATGGCTCAAGGGGTCTTCTCTAATCATGGTATTGGAGAGTGGAGAGACCACCATGATGGCACAGGAACCCCCGGGCTGGCCAAACACCTGCACACATTGTTAATGCAACACTTCAGGACTGGGAAGACTGGGAAGAAAAAAAAAAACCAAAAAGGAGCAGGAGTCCTCTTGAGACTCTCCTTAGCATCAATAATCCAGCTTTACTGTAACAAACATTGTTTATAACTTAGTTACCAGATTGAATATATATCTGGAGATATTCCAGCAAGGCTCTCCCACTCCTCCCCAGTAAACCCAGGCCCCCAGTTGCATCCTCACCCAGTTCCACAGGTCCACCCTGGCTGACACATCTCAGTGCCTGGCTGCTGGCAGAGGTGATGTCTGCCCTCTGAAATAAGTCTCCAGGGGAGCATCTGCCAAGAAATATCGATTCTGTGAATACCACCTATTTCCTCAGGGGGAAGCACATGAGGTGGTGCAGGGAGATTACCAAACAGCCTCAATAATTGAAAGCAGCACCACAATTAAGTTTGCAGTGACTCATTTAGATCAGCCACGTTCCCCAAGTTAACCCCATGCGATGCTTTTTGCTCTGCTCCTTTCCCAGACTCATGAATGCAAAAGCTCTGGCACCAGCCTGAATGCAGGGATGCAAACAGCATCCTGGTGAATCCCAGCATGGTGGGGGTTGGAAGGGACTTGTGGGGATCTGCTGGTGCCACCCCCCTGCTCCATCCAGCAGGGTCACCCAGAGCAGGGGGCCCAGCATCCCATTGGCCAGGCACCTTT
>JANIJG010002277.1:0-16937 GCA_024611175.1 Megaceryle torquata | reverse complement strand
AGCTTGTTCTGGACACTAAACCCAACCTATGTCAGAGGTTAACACAGTCAAAGACTAAAGGATGCTTATGGATGACACTCTTCACTGGACATTTCTTTCTGGTGCTGTACCCCTCTTATTCCTGAGTATGTGCATCTCAGTTTGTCAGTAAGTACAGGTGAATAGAAAAGACTGTTGCTTAAAACTGCTGTTCAACTTGATTTGGCGATTGTTTTTTGTATAAAGTGTGTGAAAAGACCCTTTTATATTTGCATGGACTTGGAAGAGGGAAATAAGGACCAAGATAAAACTCTGTAAGCACAGAGCTATTCAAGGATAATGTGCTTGATAGAGCTGCTCTGGATAGTCATCTGGCTTCCTTCCTCATGGGAGGCTTATTGGGCAGAGAGCAGTCTGCACTGAGCAATGCCACCTGGTGAGGAGCTAAGACAGGACCTGGTGCCCGGATTCCACAAAGACTTCTGCCCACGATAGATCAAGTTCTCCCAAACAAAGGAAATGAGTTGTACACTTCAGATTGAGTTAAGTCTCCTTTATCTTCCCATGAACAGGATTTACAGAAAAAATAATCCTTTCTGTTGCCAAACTCATAATTCAGTTCAATTACTTGCTGTATTAAATTGTTGAATCTAGTGATTTACTGATACAGTCTTAATTATGACCTTACTTTCATCCTTGTCTTGTTCCTCTTTAGTTTCATGAAGCTAGAAATTACCCTAAGAATGTGCTCAATGAGCATGTACTTGCTTTTTTCATTTAGTACTATCCTTAAAGAGTACGTGGGGCTGGTCTACCCCTTCAGGGCAGCTCTTGACATCCCTGAACATCTCTTGCCATCTTGTGGTTGAGGAGCACTTCCTTTATTTCTAGTCGCCAGAGTATCTTCCTGGACATGAAGGAGGTGAATGTGGGCAGCAGGACTCTGGCAGAGCATGAGTTCAGCAAGGTCTTTTCAAGGTCATGCTGCTATAGTAGGAAAGGCAATCATTTGAGCAAAACAAGCCACAAGAAATTAATGAGCTTCAACCCCATGTGTCCCCTTTTGTCAGTGTAGTTAGGTTACCAAAACTAATGCTTCCAATTGGTGCCAGTGCGTGATTTTTAATGGAGCCCTGGCCTCTCTGACAGAATGAGTTTATTTACGAATCAGGATCTGGGGAGAGACAAAGAGTTGCTTTGGGATTTTTTGGACCCTATATATTGAAACAGAATTTTTACATATGGCCATCAACCTTGTTAAATTACTGGTCTGTCCAATGTATCTGATACTGATGCCATTTCTTCTAAAACTGCTGCTCTCAAGGTGATTGATTTAATGGCTTTCAGCAACTCAGAATTAGTCTGCTAAATTCCAAACCCAGGCACACCTTTAGAGATGTGAAATCACCTGGGAAAACATGAAAATATCTAAAATAATATGTTGTTAATTGTCTGTTACTGTTCAAATATCTCAGAATGCTTTCTAACTCATTGAAATGGACCAATAAAAGAAAAAGGTGGGGGGAGGGAATAAAAGGGCAAATTAAGGCTCCAAGATCTGATGCTTTAAGACAAATGGCACTCTTGGGTAAAATTGCAAGCATCTGCAAAACTGTTGAAGAGTGGTGGAATCTGTAACAGGTATTGCATTAGGTGGATGCTGATCTCAGCACTAGACCTTAAATTATAAGTAGCTTCTTTGATTTCAGAAGAGTTACTGATGATTATTCTAGTTATAGAAGAAATCATAGATGCAGAGGAGCTGTAATGTTTGGCATTTATGTATCTTATTAGTCGGAGGCAGATCTCTGAAATAACACGGCCCAGAAGAAAAAATATCCAAGCAATTGCTTGTTCCCAATTATTCTTCTGCAGGCAAATATATTAATAAGATAATACAGTGAATGAATTACAGGTAAGTGCCATGTTAATGCATCGGAACAGAGTGCTTGCTCTTATATCTAGATGTTCAGAGAACAAAAATAGCTGCAAACTATGAAACTGTGTGCAGGTGGGCATCTTTCCGTTTAAGCAGAATGATGACAGTCCCTTGCTTTGCTTTTTTCATTATGCATCTTGGGAGCTGGTGAAGGAAAGTGGCATCACAGTGCTCTTTTACAAATGTGAGCATGGAGATTTAGCCTCCTACAGATACTGATGCAGTGTAAAGGAGTGTGTGGCTTTATTCCAGTGGTCCACTTGATCAACAGACTACAAATGCTTGTAGCTTTTCACCCAGTTGTTCAGCCTGGCCACATGGGCTCAGCTGTTGCTTGTTACAGCAGCCTAGACCCTGATTTAGGTTAAGAAGGAGAATAGAACAGAGAACCATGGGGAAAATGCCTGTGAACTTCCCATCAGGCTCACACAAGTTGCAGTTGGTCTTAAAACCCCTGTTCCTGGAGTCCTGTGATTACACCAGGCTCACTGCTTGCAATGAAAGGAAAAGGGCATGTTGGGTTTTTGAAATTGCAGACTTAAAACTAAACACTGAAAGGTGTAAGAAATCTTTCAGGATGTTAAACACAGTTAGTATGTTACCTGGTGGGAAGCTTTAGCAAAACTAAGAAGTGACAAAGAGCATAAAGTTAGGAATATTGTTAGAGAATTCCCACATACATATGTATTTAAAAAAACAGTGATTCTTGCAGTGGGTAAGAGTTAGTGTGATTTTTAACTCCTCCTCTTGCTCTGCTGGCCACTCAGTGTCGTCCGGGCTGCAATTTGCTCTGGTTTCAAGGAAAGTGCTCTGCCAGCTCCTTCAGTGTTGTGCCCAGCATTGCCCGCAGAGCCTTTCCACACAGGACTGCCCGTGGTCTCAGGGCTCACAGCTTCCAAGTGGTGTGAAAGGTAGTTCTCTCCTCTTATGCCTCTGCTGAACACAGCTGCCTCTGCCTTACAGCCAACAGCTATCCTAGGACCTCTCTGGCAAGGTTCTCAGCTTGCCAGCTCATCAGCTGTAAGAACCATTCATGGTCAAACCCCTGCCTTGTGGAAATAACTGTGGAAGTCAGAGAGATGAGGGAGAATGCGACAACAAAGATTCCTGTGAGGAAACAAAGCTTGGGCTTGATGTGCAAGCAAGGTGCTGGGACTCCTCTGATATATATGTGTGTTGACAGATGGTCTGACTTGAAATACTCTCTCCAGATTCCATTAAGCCCTAGGAAGGGAGCAGGCAGCTAGCAGCCACGAGGAAGTAAGTGGTTTCTTATTAACCAGCCCCCCTGTTTCCCAACCCCTGCTAACAGCAGCTGGTGGAGTGTCTTTTCCGGATGTCGGTTATCTGTCCATCTGGCAGGTACTTTCAAGCCTGCCAAGAAGTGTATAAATAGAAGGGCTTTTAGGGGAAAAAATGGCAGATCTCTGTTGAAGACCCTATATGTGCTGGATTATGAGGGGATCTGGTGGCTCTTGCTTCAAAGCAATGCTTTGGACATTTTAGTACTGGCATGGATGAGAAAGTTTCCTTTTTCTAAGAGAAAATTCTGAGGCTGCTCTTTCGCCTCATTTTTAGATGTTGTAAAGAATGAACGTGGAAGTTGGGAAAGTTTTCTCTAGTTGTGTGGTTTTTTTTTTTTTTTTTGTTTGTTTGTTTGTTTGGTTGGTTTTTTCCCCAGCAGAAAAAAATAAGACTGATTCAGTGGTGCCAGATTAGGATCAGAGTGACTAAGTTGTTTGCATTTAGAGCACCATAATGAGGGTTAAAAGAAACTGAATTTAGATTTTACGGGATTTGAGCAATGTTGCAATCAGACTCTCGTATTAAGCACCATCAGTGTGCAATATTAACAGGAGAGAAGCACCCTGGTAGAGATACTTTTAGCACCCTTCTCTGCTGACATCTTTCAGGACATCATCTAGAAGAGCACCTTGTTTTCAGGTGTAGATCTGATCTTGAACAGATAATGTTCAGATTTGGAAGTATTGGGCCGGTCAGGCTGAGTGTTGGCAGGTGAGTTAAATGTCAGTGGGAATCAGGAAGGATACTGGCTAGAGACCTTGGGTGCTAAGTTTGGATTTAGGCACTTCATTTCCACCTAAGCATTGCAACAATCAGTGTAACTGTTACCGTCTTTGTTAGGATTTGGCTGTCCAGGTTGAAGTGTCTTCAGTACCATGCTCTATCCCTGTGCTAGCAGTCTGAATTTCCTGCTACAGACCGGAGAGATGAGCACCTTGGTGCATTCTAAGATGGGCACCTAAATTCAGATCCCCTCTCATATCCAGGCCCTAGCTCACAGGGGAGCCATGAGTTACTAAAGATGTTACAGTAGCAGAGGCTCAGGTTCAGCATGAACTTTCTTGTGAGCACTAGTGTTTCTAGGTGGCTTATAAAGTGGATATTTCCTATAATAATGCAAACTGGGAGCTAACTAGTTCCCATTTCTGTGGCTGCAGGGAAACAGCCAAGTTTTGCCCATTAGGCAAATGAGTATGTTGGCCTTTCTTTGTTCAAGTGGGCACATAGTGATGTGAAAAGGTGGAAAAAAACCATGAAAACAAAGCATGGAGCTGCTCAGCAAGATGAAGGCCTAGCCCACTCCAAGAAGCAGTAAAAACTAACCCTTTTCCATCTGACTGCACTGGGGTGCATGTTAGTCCTAATCATTTGTCAGTATTAGCCAACAGATAATTGCTGTGTACTCAAAATGTATATAAACTGTCTTTCAAACTTCTGTTTGCTTTTACATATGCCATCTAAAAGCAACCCTAAGAGCTGAGGGTTACTGCAAGCATGGGGTTCTTGTCCCCACTTGGCCTGACCAAGGAAAACTAAAGTAATTGCTCAGAGAAGAGTTCTTATGTTCTTGTTAACAGACTTTCACAGGTGCCTTGATAAGACTAACTCTTCTCACTGTTCCTTTGGCAGCCCAAACAAGAAGACATCACATCCTGCTAGCCACAGGGGACGGCAGCCATGGGCTGCTGAGATGAGGGATGTTGCATGTTTCCTTGCCCCATCAGCAGCTTATCCAAAATGCAGTGTTGGACTCTGCTTATGTTACTGCTGAAAATGGAAGCCTCAAAACCAAACTCTTTGGAGAGTGTTTGCTAGTGTCAGAAAGCAGGGCTGGCGTTCCTCAGTGGCTGTTGCAAGACATAAAAACCCTGGGACTCGGGTTTATGTGGTGACTTAGCTTTGTTCTGAATATATTGCATCGACCATAATGACACCTCTATAGTATGGAAAATAATCTATCTCCATCTATCTAGCCAGTATTTGTGCTTTCTGCCTAGCCCTTTGGAAGATGGATTTTCTCCTGTGATCTAGGTCTTGGGCTATGATGTAAATGTGTGTTTTCAGAGTCTGTGTGAATACTCCAGAAGGCAGTCATGATCCAGACTACTCTCTTTCTCTGCTGTTGTGCTCTTGAAGTACCAGACAAATGAGGATTAGCCAGTGTGATCTGAGACAACACAGCATGGACAATGACTTAGTATTTCATATGAGCACATGAGCTGCTTCCTGCCAGGTACACTTAACCATGCTTCTATATGTAACCATTTCCTTGGGCCTACTTAGTGCTCATGCAGAGAATAAGAACGGTTTATCAGAAAAGATCTCTCCAGGTACAGACGTCCATCATGTTTCCATCCCAACTCACTGATTTGATAGATGTTATGTTCTTGAGGTGGAGACCTGGCTGCTTCTAGAAGGAAACTCTATCCTTGGATAGATATCTGAAGCAACTAACAAGACAGGCTTATTTCTCTGTCTTGAACTGACCATCAAATAATCAAATGTAGGTGTGCTTATTTAAAGGCTAGGAAAATAAATCCCCCCACTTCTGTCCCAGAATGTTCAGTACAGTATAGAGTGAATTCTCTACAATGTATGACTATTCATACTGTGATGGCAGTTCTAGGGTGCTAATTAAAGCTAAATCTCAGCCAACAGGATTAGGTGAATGGGATGCATATCCTTGTGATTTCTCTCAGTTGCGGTGAAGAAAGTTGGCAGACTAATTTGTGTTTTTTAAACTGGGTGAAGTGGACTTGGCAGAGTGTTGAAAAAAGGAATGTTCAGTAGCACATGAACTTGTGGCCTTCTGTGTTTTTCAATCAAGTATGGGTAAGATATGTTATCCTAGTGATTGGTGTAAGTCATGTCCATGCCCCACAAAGCTTGAGGATCTTTGTGGAGCAGGCAACACTGCAAGTGGTATGATGTGTTTTCAGCACCGCAGTGTCATGGAGCATCTTTTTATGAGAAGAAGCAAATTAGCTGACTTGATGCTCACCTTTGGTAGTATTTTTTTGCTTTATGTATCTCATCTATGTTATTTTATTTATCCTCCTTCCAGATGGAATAGCCCTTAGAGTTCTTGGTAAATATACACCTCTCAAGACCTCTCTGTGCTTATCAGGAGCAATTTTTCCACTTGGGATGCCCATGCAGCTGATATGCTGCTGTCTGCTGGGTGAAAAGAGAAAACCTTCAGCCAGAGAAGGCAAATCACCAGCTCATTTGCTTATTTTTTGTATGATCTTCTGGAGGTTGAAGGCGTAGCAGGCAGGAGGAGAGCTAGCTCTGCAGACTACTTGTGAATGCTGCCTGTGTCAGTGGCACGGGGCCAGCTGGGTTGCTGTTTGGCAGTGTGGGACTATAGATGGATTGGATGGCATGTGGTCTCCGTGCTCGAGTGCCCGGGGAGCTGGCTCGGAGGCGTAATGGAGCACGCTCCCAGGCACGCGCTTGCCTTCCATTGATTCAGCAAAGCTGTTCTTTCCTGTCTGTCAGAGCTCACAGGCTTCTCCACGCTGCCCGCACAGCCCCCACCAGGACACGATGAATGAAACTCTGGTAATTACTACAGCATGACTTCACGAGAACCATATTGGTAGGGTTCAGCAGCAGCTCATTAGTTAAAATAGTTGCCATGGTGATGGTTACCCTGGTAGCCTGAAATCATTTCTCCTCCTTCCCCCTCCTACTCTCCACTTCACAGGGTGTCTCATTCATATTTTTGTGTTATACATGAATGAAGCCGGAGGGGATCATGGGGCTAGGCAAAGAGGTACTTGGGGAAAGATGATGCCTGTTTCCCCCTCCATGCCTGTCCCCTTGTGGGCTTGAATGAGCGCTCAGCTCTGTCCTTATGTTTTGCTTTCCTTGGGTACCTAGTCTGCCTCATATCAATTCTGTTTGTTTTCAGTGGTTGCTTAAGGCTCAAATCCTGATTAACTTTGTGCACCTCTGTTATTCTGGGGTCCTAGGACCAGCTCCTCTGATTGCCAATGGTGCAAATGAAAGACTGGGCACTTCATTTGCAGCACAACTGCAGAGACTTGGCAGTCTTCCAGAGCTGAGCCTTTGTCCGTGTAGGTTTTTTGTGCTTGATTACATCACAATATTTCCTCTGGCTCTGAAGCCAGAAAGGACCATTAACTCTCCTAGATTGGCCACCTGCATAGTATAGATCAGTGACTCCTGCCCAATGCCTTCTGCTTTGTGCCTGAAAGCTCCTGCCTGAGCTGTGATTTCCTTGACAGAAGATGTTCTCCATCACTATCAATATTTATACAAAGACAAGACAATGTGCCCTGTGGCAATCTGTCTGGGTGTTTAAGCACCCCTTGCTGTTAAGAATCTGCCTCCCCAGCATGCACGGTGAGTCTTGTTAGGTGTTACTTCTCTCTTTCTTGGTCTTTGATTGCCTGTGGGTGCTTTCTCACAGCATCTACCAGCTCCTTTCTTTGCACACAGTTGGAATCCCTTCTAGCCCCCATGGCTGCAGATGGATGGCTGATGATTTGCCCTGAGCTTGCTATTCTGCCCATGTCTTGCTGTAGATATTTAGAGAAGAAATACATCCTTAGTTGATAGCAAGACATGCTTGTATTCATCTTCTAAGAATGTTTTCCTAATTCAAACTGTCCAAAGTAATGACAAGGACGTGTTTCAGTATCTAAGAACAATGTTTTCCTAACACAAATTTGAGAGCATGTGGTATGTGGGACTGTGAGGAAATACAGCTTTTTGGGATAGTGTCAGAGAAACATACAGGGTCACAGGACACAAAAAGACCTTGTCCGTATAGCTGTTGGGAGCAGTGTGTGCTGTTCTATGAGCCGTGTGCTGCTCTGTGGGCCATGTGCTGGGGAAAGATGCAGCTTAAATGGGCCAAAATCTTACCTGTAGCGTATGAATGGTTAGGTAGTTTGGACAATCAAGGTTCTGGAGTTCCTCTTTCTCCTTGGCCTTTTGTTTTGACAGTCTAGGCATTGCATTAGAAGTAGGGATAAAATTTAGCTTGTGGGATGGATGATCCTTTGTCTGCCTGCTACCAGGCTTCAGCCAACTTCCGTCAAAGTGTCTGGCAATGGCAATGCTCTGAAGGAGGTCACCGGAGCAGATGGAGCTAGAATCTGAGCAAAATGGAAAAGTCACGTGTTCCTGACTTGGCCCTGTCCAGAAACATAAAAAATTGCCAGGTCTATAACAGCAGCTCTGTTTTCTCCAGCCATGATGCATTTTATGTGGCTCCAGAAGGGCAGGCAGTCAACCAAAACTTTTGTGAAAGTGCCATGAGAACAGGGACACCTGGCAGAGGACAGGATCTGCCTTCCTGGTAGCTTACAGCTTCCACGTGTGACTGCATCAGTGTTGCTGTAAAGCTTATTGAGTACAGATTAAAAGGACAAGCAGACAGATCAAATCCCCATTGTATTCTGTTGCCAGAATACTCTCAGCCCATCTGAAGGTAAAGGAAGAAGAGCTCCTGTTGTCTTCCTGCCTGTAAGTTACTTCTGAGTGACTAAGAAATGCTTGGCTCTGTGTGGAAAAGCTTCCTGTACTAGAGAAGGGAAACCTGACGGAGTTTTGGCCTGCCCCTCTGTGTTGTTACTTGGTTTCTCACTGTGGTTTTCTTTCCCCTTGAGTTTTCTGCACTAATTTTGTAATAACAGTTAGCACTGGGTTTCATAACACAGACATACAACATGCAATTAGAAATTGCTTTGTGTGAAATAAAGTAGCTGTGAGTCATATCCAGACAAGTGAATTATCTGTGATTATTCAGCCAGGAAAGGAGACAGTGGTAAGCAAAGGAATATGCACACCAAGGGCTACACATCATTATTAGCATTTCCATTCTCTTTGAAAGCAAAGCCATATACCATGGCAGGGTTGGGCTTATTGGGATGTCTGTGTATAAACATCCATGTGATCAAGTCTTCATGGGGAGGAATGGGTGATCTTCCCCTGGTCTTAAGACTTCTTCATCCAAAATATGGGCCAGTAACCTTGCTAGGTTTCCTTCCTAAAAAAAAAAAAAAAAGAAAAAAAAAGCAGATGCATGGCAGATACTTGTATCTTTTAGCATTCTAAAGTTACGTGAAGCAAATCCTGTATAGAAGGATTCTTCCTAAAGATGTACTAAGGCTTCTTCAAGTGAAAATGGGTGGGGGGGGAAGAAAGATTTCCAGCACTGCCTTTCTTTGATGTCCCTAGTGGATCTGCTCCTTTTTGTCCTCTGGGGATGAAAGGTCACATTAGGAGGGTCCCTTGCCTGTCTAGAAACAGCTGGGAAACCTCTGGGGGTGAAAAGTTGCCAGCTCTGTAAAATAAGGTGGTTTCTGCAGTGGCCTCCCAGTGTGTTTGTTAATTATTGCCAGATAGGCTGTGGCTGCAGTCAGGGAAGCACGGACTGGAGGGCAATTTGCATTTCCTGAGTGGCAGTTAACCAGTGAGAGAGACAGCGACAGCGTGGGGATAATGTGGGCAGGGAGCACGCCGGCTGCCTGTGTTGCACAGCTGCACACTTGTCATAGGAGGATGAAAGGCATACGGTGAAGCTAGAGGTCCTTCTGCAAGGCGAGAATTACATACAGGGAGGGGTCTGACAGCACTTGCTAAAGAGCATCCCTTCACAATCCTCAGTGCACTGCCCAAAGAAGTTTGTTTTCCATGCATTACAGAGAATGGGTTAACGCTTCCCCAGCCAGTCAAAAATGCCTCCATCTGTAAAATGACAGTGAGAAATGCTTAATCTTCCAAGATGAATCTAGCAGATGCTTCTCCCAGGAAATGGACTAAAGGTTGTAGCTTTGCTTCAGCAATTGAGTCAGGTATGAGTCATTTCTCCCTTGAAGGGCATCTGGATGTGCTTTACTGATAAACACACAAAGAACACAAAGCCTGGGGTGAAAGGTTATCGAAGGAAGGAGAAACTAAAAAAACCCAACCCAAACAAAAAACAACAAACAAACAAACCCCCCAAACAAACAAACACAAACCAAACAAAAACCCCCACACCAAACAACATCATCAACAAACAAACAAACAAAAATCCACAATATATATACGAGTGTACCCTGAGTATATATACCTTGAGATGTACCCTGAAATCTCTTCTGTGGCCTGCAGGATGCATTAGCTGGGGGTTTTAAAGACGTTTCTCAACTTCCACTGCATACCAAGTTGTAAAAAGCAGACAGGAGCCTTCTATTTTAATGGGATTTGGATATTTCTATTATATTGTTTTGCTTCTTTCTGATTGCTGCAGGTGCCTTAAGCCCAGGAAACTGGAGTTTGGTACAACTTCATCTGTTTTTTCCATACTAAAGCAAAGTGGTCCAAGTATAGATTAAAATCAGAGGCACTGAGTGTGATAGCACCAATATTTGACACCCCCAGTAATTGATCTGTGTGGAAAAAAAGTAATTTGCAGGGAATAGCATGGTACTGGATGGCTTTCCAAAGCAATCATAAATGAATGAAACTAGTGCAGAGACTGCTGGCAAAAATGACCTGGCCTTGTGCTATGAAGATCAAAATAAGGGATTGCAGTAATTCTGACTGGCTTTTTTTAAAAAAATCACAGAGACACTGGACTATAAAGAATTTGGTGTAAAACTTGTTTCCAGGAGTCAACCACAACAGTTTTTAGAAAATAATGTTAGGTCAGTGGTAATCCCTGCTCCCATAGGATGTCAGAGGTAGGAAAGCTGCCTTGCAGCAGCAACAAATTAGCACTAATTGTGCTTCATCTGATGGAAGTAATCCTAGCCTAGTGCTGTCAGACACTGTTTTTCATATATTGCTATTCTGACCATTTTACTATCAGGCTGTTTCATAGTGACATACATTTACTTATGGCAAAGGGCCTACAAAAAGCAGCCTAGCATCCTGCTTTTAGGAAGCCAGCAGAGCGTGGTCTGTAGGAAGAGATCATATATTCTTTACCAGTCTGACAGATACATCAGGGAGGGGGCAGCCATGCTTGCCAGCACACTGTTCCCAGTCTGGGAATGGAAGCTGTTCCTTCCAAGTAGAAGCAGGTCAGAAGCAATTACTCTGTTCAACTTAATTATGCTAATCAATCAAGCAATTACAGGGATAAGGGTAGCTGACTTGTAGGGATGAAGAAGTATCTAGCCTTTTTGGGAAGAGAGACTAGTAATGAGCTTAGACTGAGCTGGGAGAAGAGGTGGTGGGGAAGACTGAAATAAAAGTAGCTGGTTGTGTCTGTGGCTTTAGAGATCTGGAAGGGTTATGGCTTTTAGATTTTGGGCTTATCAAGAGTTTACACTTTGCCACGTGATTGGATATACTGTGGAGTTGCTGTTTCTCCTGGCTGCTGGCCAGATGTATGGGGTATCTATTCCCCGTTTCTTTGTGTTTATACTGTGGGAGACCTCTTCCCTCTCTCTAGGCTGAAAGAGAAAAATAGTTCATTCTCTGGGACCAGCCAGGTTGGTGGTTTTTTGGTGTGGTTTTTTGTTTGGTTGGTTGGTTGGTTTTGGTGTGGGTTTTTTGGTTTTGTTTTGTTGTTGTTGTTTGTTTGTTTTTTTGTTTTTTCATGGGTGTGTAAAATAGACCTCTACTTTTCACATTTGTCATCATGAATGTCAGGTTTGGACAATCTTGTAGCCAGAGAGCTGTGTGTACCCCTGGCCTGTGCAGACACAATACCTCCTGCCTTAGCTATTCACAAACTGCCTTTCACCCATGCATTTGTGCCCATCACAGACAATGGTTCAAAACTGTCCAGAGAATGACAGGCCAGCATGTGGCCAAAGCTGGGAGGTTAGCCGTTGGAATCCTGTGCTGTGGTGGAGATGAGAGACACCAGACTTATGAGGTCTGCATAGTCAGGGTGAAGGAATAATGCAGTCTGTTCTGGCTCAAGCATCTTTTTCCATCTTAACTTCAGTGAGTCTTAACTTGGAAAGCTGAAGCATTTTTTTTGTCCCTTGAAAGTGATTTTAACTGTCAATTGCCTCATCTGGAAAAACTCAAGGCAAGTGGGAGCATATCCTTCTTAGGGCAATAGGTATTACAGGATAAAGAACATGGGTTTGGTCCTTCCTTAGGTCTGAAACAGAAGAAGCAGACTTGAAGGTAAAACCAAGCTGCTCAACACTGAATTACGTGTGTATCAGTGAGGTCACCCCTTAAAGGTATTTGATACCTGTGAATTAGAGGAGAAAATTGGAAGGGGATGTCTCTGAAGGGAAGGAGATTTCAGTGTGTCCTGATGGAGATGGCTGCAGTAGCTGCAGCTTTCTTTGCCTGGAAGGGAAGAGCATCTGTAAGCCAGGCTAGCAGGGATAGTGTGTTGTCTGGCTCTGTTTCTCCTCCAGACCTTGCCATCACAGACGAGCTTTGACAAAACAGCAGCAAGGCAGGCTGGAAATCTTCCTCAGAAATAGAAAAGTCAAGAACTATTCTACTCAAAAACCCCAGCTTCTCAAGGCTAGTGACGTACTTCAAGATGGTGAATAATTGACCTCAACAGCAGAAGGGAAAAAAAAAAACAGCAAAACTATCTGCTTTTCCCTCTGGCAGGCTCCACTGCCTTGGGAGATAGCTCTGCTGACTCATTCAGAAAACAGTTTTCAAAACATGACTCCTTCAGTTGGATCTAGACAGCTCCTTTCCTTGGGAATGGTATCCCACCTGCCTGTATCAACAAAGGTAGGATGGGAAACCTTCCTTCTTCCTGCTGCATGGCTGGCAGCCAGCACGGGTCTCTTAGCACAAGCACCCCTCACTTTTTAATCTAGGCTTTATTCTCAAAATCCCAATTGCAAAAAAAAAAAAAAGAAAAAAAGGCAAAAAAAAAGCTGGGATCTGATTTTTAGAAGTTGCTCCAATATGATATTTATCTCCTGTGCTCTTGGGTAGCAAGCCATGTAAAATAGTAAAATAGATAAAAAGAGTACCAGAAACATGAAACAGAAGAGGCTGTTCGTTCAGTTAAACAGTTGATTTCCAATACGTGTATTTATATTGCACCATGTTCCAATCTTCAACTCCCTGCTCTAAAAGTACAAATTCTGTTCCAGGACAGCAGTACGGTACCTGGAAAGACCCAGCAGGGAAGAGGTGGCTTTGTGTGTGGCTTTGTGCTCATCCCACTGCAGACTCTATGCAGATGCACTCCCAGCTGCTATGGGAGGCAGGGTGCTGGCAGCACCCGGATGGCTCTTTTTGTGCAAGTGAATTAGAAGTTTTCTACCTAGTTCCTAGCCAGAACACATCCCTGTATCTGCCTTATGGGTGCTAAGGAGATTTTTGCTTTGGGCACAGATCAGGGAAAGCTACTGGGTGATCATAGTAGTAGTGAGTTTTGGAGGATAGCATGAACAGGGCCACATTTTCTCCAAGAGGTCACTTTGGTACCAGGGCTCTTTCCCCAGGGGTCTTCCCCTCAGCTGTGGTTGTAAGGAAACACCTGGGTAGGAAAAAGGAGAATTTTATTCATGTAGCTCTTTGCAGAGCTGCTTCTGTCCTGAAGCAGAGATCTGTGCTGAAGAGAAGATCAAACTCCTCTAGGTTTTCCCTGCAAATTGCCATTGCTTTGACATGGCTGGAGTCAAACCAGCATCAGTAGCATCCTTCTCTGAGCAACCTCATCGCAGTGGTGAAACCAAAAGGAAACAGGAGAGCTCCCTGTGGGAGCTGCTGGGTGACCATTCAGGTGGAAGCTGGGACATGGCGATTGTTCCTTGTCTGATGTGCAGTGGCACAAGCAGGCTCTTGGACCTCAGTTCTCAGTGTGGGTGAGTGCACAAAGTGTTTTATCCCTTGTTTGCTTCCCAGGAAGTTATTTGTTCTTCCTCCCTTTGCAGGAGACAAGTAGCACGTGGTTTCTACAGACTGACAAGGGGTTGTGGAGCAGAGAAGCTGGGGCCTGGGCATCTGTTTCACAGGAGATTGGGTCAGATCTGCAAGGCTGGGTCTGGCTCATCTGCTTTCCTGGCTGATGACAGCTGACAGCTGTGGAAGACAGGGAGAGGGGGAGACAGGCTTGATGTGAAAAGAAAGGGAGCTGGGATTGCAAAACCACTGTTGATGGTTTTGCTAGTAGAATTCAAATTCCAAATCTACATGTGGTGAATTAAAATCTGAAATAGTGTTTAGCAAATGCTGCTTGCCAGGCCAAATTAGCAGCCTCATTTGTTGCTAGTGCAGCTCTTTAAAACTCTTAAAGAGGGGCTCCTTTTAAAATGTGGCATAAATAGGATGTTTTCTCAACAGTAGCATTTCCTTGCTTGAGCATTGCAGTAATTTTTGTACCCTGTGGTCTCCCACAGCTGGTATACCAAAAGAAAATGACAGTACAAAACTCAGCCAAGCTCCTTGGAAATGTAAATAGACCGGAACCACTGGTGTCCTCTTAACACTGCATCAATCACTGCAGGATGCTGGAAGTGGCAGCATGTTTGTTACGGTCCAGGCAACCATTGCAGGCAGCAGATGGAAGAAGGTTTAAGACCTAGTAGCAGTGTTTTGGAGATATGCATGACTCTCTGCAGAAAATGGAGCACAGGTGGGGTCTACTTTGACCTGCTCATTCAGTAACTGCAAAATCCTTGTGTTTTCTGACCAGCTCTTTATTTATCATGAAGCTCTGTGGCATGGTTTGGAAACCCTGTACGTATTCTGTGCTCATGCAGGTCTCTGATGGCTGTTAGCTGAGGATTTGCCATGAACTAGTAGACAGTAAACAAAGGCAAGCCTTTAGCTTCTGGTGGGCTCCTCTCAAGAAAAAATAATCCGTCTACTTTCTCCAAGCAGACTGTGTTTCCAAAAATAGTAGTCTTTGGAGACAGTTGCTGCCGCAGGTGAACCACATCCATCAGCCAGAAGAACAGAATCAGATCCATTTGTACCAGAGGATTCCCATGCCGCAAAGAGTTCTCCCAGAAGACAGGGGAACCTTAGAGAGCATGGGGGGCTGTGCTGGGCTCTCTGTTGGAATGGTGGTGTGAGACGTTTTGACCTGGTGATGAAGTGTAGTGTGGCTCTTAGTCATAGTGTGTTCTGAGAGATAAATACTGTCTTTACTGCCCGAAGAATAAGATGAAGTCTGCTGCAGATTTCAAGGCAGAGGGAACAAATATTTTAAGGAGGAAGGGGATAAATAGAAAGAACATAGTAAATATTGTATTGTGCTCTTGTTTGCCTTGCAGAATGGCTGTCATTAGGAGATAAGTGCAGATGTGAGTTCTTTTGGTATGCCATCTTTGTGGAGA
The DNA here is from genome assembly GCA_024611175.1 of Megaceryle torquata. NCBI lineage: Eukaryota > Metazoa > Chordata > Aves > Coraciiformes > Cerylidae > Megaceryle > Megaceryle torquata. Next base: position 1,469 of record JANIJG010002277.1, on the reverse strand, counting down.
GAAAGCAAGAGTCGCTCTGCAGTAGATGGACCTACACCTGGCCTGTTTCAGAGACCTGCCTCTTGAGAAGCTGTCTCTTACCACCTTTTCTTTCTCACAATCAAGGAAGCGTAGGAGAACAAACCAAAGAAGTGTCTGTGTTACATGTGTCTGAAGTGATACAAAATAAATGCCACCTGTAGAGACCTTGTCACCTCCACGCCTGGTAAGCTTCCTGTATCTTCAGCTATAATTATGTGACAACAGAGTTAGTTGCTTCTTTCTTTTGTCCTTGTGCATTCAGAGGCTTCAGTGAGGTCTCAGAGGGATCTGTAGCTGAAAGATGTGTTCAACAGAAACTACTAACCCAGTTAACACATTAATTCACACATCAGTAAATTCTGTTTCTTTTCAGGAGCATATTACCAGCCTACATAGACCTTGGGGCAGAACTTCTCTCTGCCTTCTTGCTGTTCTTTAAATTCTGATTGTGCTGTCCATATGGACAGCTGTGGTAAGTATTTCCCAGGAGTCACTGAGATCTGCAATTTTGGATTTCTCTTGCCTGGCCTACATGACACACACATTACTGCATTGCTCTGTAGGGTAGATAATGTGATCCTGATGGACAGAGGAAGCCAGAAGAATAATGTTTTGAAGGTTATACCAGTCACACTGCTTTCAGAGCTTGTTTTATTTGAGTAACTCTAGGGATGAATTTGGGGCTGTGCTCAGAAGGAAAATACATTGTTATATTATCCTGAGCATCTCATGTAGGAGCATGCCAATTCTTGGATGTCCTTGTGGGATGTTTGTTTCTCAGCCAATTTCTGTTTCAAAGCTTGCTTTTTCCAAGAACACCAGGTGGTTAAGTGAGTCACGGCTTTTCAGGTTACTGTCTCTTTCATGCCATGGAGCAGTGAGGGGTATGTGATACAGCTGCCCAGAGGAACTGCTGAGAATTTTTAGTCATTGAAGGCTAGTACATACTGGAGGTGACTAATAGCTGTGCTGTTGGTAATACAACTGAAGGATAAATCCAGCTTCTGTGGAACCACAGCTTAGAGCAGCAAAAGACTTCTTGCCCGTGTAGGAGGATATTTGCACCACCTCTGTCTTTTAAGATGCTTATCATATGTTGCCTCCAGGGAGTGTGGTTGGAAGCCAGAGCCCAGCTTGGCTTTTGTCTTCCTTTTCTCTTAACTACAGGTGGAGCTGAGGGGCTGCTTCCTCACCTAAGTAATAGTTTGACAAGTCTTGCCACCTGAAATGTCATAGATTTCCTTTTCCCCTGAGCATGTCCTGCTTCTGTCCATCTCTCTGAATCAAATGTTGGGGGAGGTGATTCCACTTAAAACTGATTTTTCTCTTTCCTTATTCCTGTTCTCTTCCCCCCCCCCCCCCCCCCCCACACCCCCTTCCCCTTCCATTGTCTCACTTGTCCTTCTTTTTTTCCTCTTCTTTATCCTCCCCTCCTCCCCCTCACTTCT
>JANIJG010002276.1:25810-54793 GCA_024611175.1 Megaceryle torquata | reverse complement strand
GTTGGCCAGGGCTCTGAGCACCCTGCTCTGGTTGCAGATGGCCCTGCTCCCTGCAGGGGGTTGGACTGGATGAGCTTTAAAAGGTCCTTTCCCACCTTAAGCATTCTAAGGTGCAGGAAAAGCAGTGCAGGGAAAGCAAGGAAGCTTTTCTGTTGTTTTGGGTTGGGTTCTTTTTTTTTTTTTCCATGCATGAATCCTACAAGGGAAGGAGTAAAAATAAAGGAGGGAAAAGCCACAGGTGAACTAATGCTCTTTGCAATATGTAAAGTGTAAAATACTCTAGAAAACACAGGTCCCAGGTCTGATTACTGCTAATTTACAGAAATGTGCAAACACAGGTATACACACACCCCCATGCTGATAATAAAACACTTATCCACAGCTGGGACCTAAAGCAGAACTAAAACATACTGAAAATACTTAATTCTTTTCCCTCCTGTCTACATTAACTGCTCAGAGGGATTTTACCCCCCTCTTCTCCTACTCAAAACCAAAATGAGGAAAAAAAAGGGAAAAAAATTACTTCTAGGATTAGATCCTGAAAACCAGATTCCAGCTGGGAGCTCAGGCACCTGCAGAGCAGTATTTATAAATGAAAGCATTGACATGCTTTTAAATACAGTGTCGTCAGAAACTTAATTATACAGCAGCAAGTCTCTAATTGGAAGTCACAGAGCAATATATTGGCTTTGTCATGTCATTTGACACTCTCCAAACCGCTTTCCCAGGGTTGTTTGTGTTATCTGTCTCGGGTTTGAACAGTGGTGTTTGTTTGCAGGCTGCAGTGGGATTAGCCCTATTTATCTTCATAGGCTTTGTTTCCTTGAAAGCAGACTCGATTTGCACAGATTTGTTTCAGGGCACCAGGAAAAGCCTTTTCCAGCCCAGAATCACATTTACCCTGCCCCAAGCAGGGCACTTTGGGCACCCAAAAAAACACTCCACCATGTTCAGGCTGGCACGGGGATGTCCCACCAGTGAGACAAGCTCAGAAATACCAGCTTTGCCCCAAAACTCTTCAATGCTCCAACCTCTCCAAGCTTCATGGCAGAGGATTCCTCTTGCCTCTGCAAGCACAGACTGAAGAAGCATTGTCCAGACATGGGCAAGAAGGAAAACAAGCCAAAGAAAAATAAGTTATTTAATATCTGCATTGCAGGGCGTGGGGACATCATTCCCTGCCCTGCCCTCCCCTGATACAGTTGTTCATGCCCAAACCCTGTAATTCCTTGTTTTCATTCTACTCTACAAAATGCGCTCTTCAGTAGCTTCTCCACTTTGTCTTGAGGCTGCTGGATCCTGAGCTGGGAGATCCCACAGGACCTCTGCCAAGACTGAGACTTTGTTTTGTAAAGATTTAACATCTAGCTCCTGATTGCATAAATCATGCTCCTAGAGAACCCATTGTTTTCAAGCCAGTACCCTTCATGTTTTAGTCTGGAGAATGTCTCCTCCTCTGCCTCACTCTACATCTCCATGACTTCCCAAACGACTGGGGGGAGAAGTCAAAATAATGCTAATCACCATTGTGGTTATGCTTGTACCTTATCCTCCAGTTGCTTAGCCTGATGCACCTCCTGCCTGGGACACCCTGCCCATGTTTGCCCAGCCTCCCTCCCCCTCCTGACCCATCTGTGCCAACTCCTGCTATTCCCATAACACCTGGAGGCTGGTATCTGCAACACCACATTTTGAAGCAGAAGATTACAGAAGTGTAATTACTTGAGCTGGAAGCTTCCAGCCCAACTGATTTGTCCTGTCATTTAAAAAAAAAATCTACTTGTTTCCAAACACAGCTGGGAGAGATAAAAACACACAACCCTTTGGCACGGGTCCAGCCGGCATCGACGGCGCAGCGCAGAGCATCGCAAGCGGGATCTTCCGTGGCTAAAGGAAGAGAAAGATAACAGGGAAATTGATATTTCATCTTAACCTAGGGGGTTATGAAAAGCTGAGGCAATAAATCCACTCAACTTCAGATAGCCTGAAGAAATGCGACCTTTTCCCTATCATTTATAACCCAGAAGGCTGAAATGAGCACCCAATCCAATTAAGTTATATTTTTATTTACCTAATCTACCCGCTGATGGCCTTTAAATTTGCCTACTTTTGGAGATCTGCTCAGGCAGAACTGGCAGCAGGACTGACATCCCCTCCGTAGGGAAGGGTTTGATGACTGCCCTGCATGAGCCATCGCTTGGTTATTGCCTTCCCAAGCCTCCCCTCATCAGACTCTCCCCTTGTAATTAGATATACCTATTTTCTTTGTCTCCCTATTGGATTATGAGGTATTTAAGGCAGTTATCTTTTGGAGCTATGATTGTACAGTATCTAACACAACCAGAGTCTAACCCTTGGCTAGAGCTCCTAATCACCACAGTACTGAAAATATTTCATTTTCAGTTCTAAATTGAAGTGTGGGTTCTCAATTAGCTGGAATAACCAAAGGATAAATACCTAAAGTAGAGTAAAAAAACACAGTTAAAAAGGCATGTAATTTAACCTGAACACAATACACATCTATAGCTTCTGTAGAAAATTTAATTATTGAATGAAATAATTCAATTCGTTGTGTCAGCTCTATCAGCCACGTGCCCACAGAGAGGCTCAAGCTCACATACACAACTGGAAACATTTCCTTTAGTTTCCCTTTTTCAGGAAGATTTTGGGATGGAATCCTCTGCCTTGCTCCAAGAGGAAACACTCGCTACAGCCGGGCAACAGAGCCAGAATATTTTGGATTATTTAACAAATGTAAATCAGAATTTCACTTTGCAGAGAAAAGCTACAGAATTTGGTTTTGTAGCAGATTTGGGAATTATCCTCTTCCCATAGGAAGGACATATTAGTGAAAAAAAAAATAGTTTATTAAATCAGCTGCTTAAAAAAAAATAGAAATCCCAAACCCTCCACAAAAGGGCCTTGAACTGGAGAAGGAATAAGAAATCAAGCTAAAAACCCTCAAACTTATTTGGTTGTTTATGTGCAAGCATGAAGATGAATTCCCATCTGCTCAAGCCTAGCCAAGATCAGGATTATAATTTCCAAGTTATTTCAGTCTTGCCATTCACAGCAATTAATTTACATTGCCATAGCAGCTACAGGAAGATAAGCAAAGAAGTTGATGTCTAATAGAAGTGTAATACCTGCCCTGATGTGACCAAGGAGTGCAGCTGGGTAGATGGGCTACCCCCCTAGCAACACGAAGTCACCCAGCCACTCTTGCACAGCATGCTGCTGTTGTAGCTGAGTGGTCATCTCCTGGGCATCAGCTCCCTGAGGTGGTAGGCTAAAGAAGTGCCTTCTGTGCAATAAGTCTTTAAGGCTCCTTCCCTCTTCAGGAATAAACCCCAGAAGCCTTTAAGCAACATTAGGAGCTCACTTATTGCAAGGAAATCTGATCTGTAACCAGGCCATGAGGTACCAAAGGAGCTGCTATCCTCATCTTTCAGTGCTTTGACAAGCTTCATCTCATCCCCGCGTAAAAGGATTCCCTACGTATCCAAGTGTCTTGTTCCAGAGAGTTTTCCTCTACCTCAGGCAGCCCAAAGAAGAGCAAATCATCCCTTACACCTCAGACTGGACTGAGACAAGTAATCCCCCCAGATGTCAGGCAACCTCTTGAAGATGTGCCAAGATGTTTCCCATCCCATGAGAGGTTCAGGGGCCATTAGCCTCCTGAGACCACTGCAGAAGCTTTTTGTGAGCACAGCCTGAATGTAACAGCCACTGATGACACACACACACATCCACCCTCCAGCCTGGTTTGCAGAGCCCCAGCATCTCCAGAGGCTGCTCAGCTGCACTGCAGAGGATGAGCAAGTCCATCTTATTTCCCCTCTCCAGTGCCCAACAGAGCCTGATTGGAATAAAGTACCCTTACAAGTAAAATACACAGACTTCAACAAATCCATATTTGCATAAAGCTGTGGCTTTGCTAACCACAGAATGAAACATAAATTACTCAGAGACAGTTTCCCCTTTTCCTTGCCTTTTAGCAGAGCAAAATATGATTTACATTCTGTTTGCAGGCGAATCAAGCAAAATGCTTAATTATAAATAGCACTTGTAAATATAATCCTTTCAGCTGGAATATTTGTGTAGTGAAAATGAGCAAGACCTTAATAACGGTTTCAGTTACAAAACTTAATTAGACCTGTTTCTCATTCTGGCTCAGGCCCTGTGCAATGCTCCAGTGTAAATTTGCACTTACTCGATGGGGCTGTGAAACACCCAGGAGCAAACCATTGGTAGGTGTAAGGCATCCACACTCCACCAGCCACAGCAAGGCTGTGATAACTCGCTGAGGTTCTATCCCTAGGTGGATACAAGAGGTCCCCAACAACAACAACAACAAAAAAATTAGGCCAATTATTTTTATTTATTAAGAGGCAAAAAAACCCCCACAACAAACCAACCACACTTCCTCAAGCCAAGTCTACTTTCAGCAGATGAAATATTTGTTTAACTTGCCACCAAGGTTATAGAAAGGTAGAGGAGAATGTTTATCAGCATTGATAGGATTTTATTTTTCTTTTCCCCCAGATATATTTACTAGGATAGATCATCTTCTACAAGTAATAGTGTACAAGACATTCTTTTATGCTTTTAGTTACTCAAACATCATGAGGTGCTACCAAGTTGGAAAGCACTAACTCCAATCAGTCAAGCTGCAGCCTTGAGGCCACCAAAAGCTACCAGATGACACGAGACTGGAATTATAGATTAGCTTAGACTAGGTTATCACTCCACGATCAAAACCTGAAAAAAAAATTTCAGTCAGGAAAGGATTTTCTACTACATCTGTTGTGCCAAGGCTTGGCGCTTCAAGGGAATTTGAAGTGCAAATTACCAAAGAGAAAAGAAAAAACCCAACCATAACAACACTGATTTGTGCAGCTAGCTCTTTTTTTAAATTAACTTTTGAGGTTCAGACTGTTCAGGAGAGTTCATTCCTTCTCCTCGCTCTTTGGGTGAAGCCCTTTGTTCATCATCACAACTCGATGTATGATAATGAATGCGATATCATACACAGAATTATTCTGACATTAGGCTGAGAATAAACAGAAAATGTGTTTGCACAAATTCTCTTCAAAAAAATAAGCAGCACTTATTTTTATGACACTGTCCTTTGTCATCACAAACAAAGAAGAAAGATGCTAAAATAAAATAATAAAAATAAATCTGAGTAAAAGCCAAACTGAATCTCTAAAGACCATTACAGGCATCAGACACGAGCTGCTGGGGAGCCTGCCTGCCTTGACTCACCCATGCAAAGAAGCTTCACCTGGACAAGTAACTACTGGGAAGTCCCGAGGGAGATCTTCCAAGGGGGTCATGATAATTCTCAGGTGGGTGAAGAGAAACTGCAAAAGGTTCTGTTTGGCTTTTTTATTATTATTTTCTTGGTTTGTTAGCTTTCTTAAGCCCATGAATTCAACCAGGTTCAATGTTCATTTCAATTTATTTTCAGGGAGGTTTAAGCACTCTTGGAAACCCAGCTAGGTAAGTATCTTCACCAAGGAGCACTCAAATACTCCAGAAGTCCAAACCTTCACCCTTTTCCCTAGTAAAACCAGTAGCAATGGAAGGCAGACCAAGAGGAGAAGCACCTCAGGCTACAGCTAAGTAACCCAAGTGGCCTGGGATTACAAAGAGGCTTTTTGGATCCCCTGTGCAAAGGCTCCTCTCCATCTCCTCTGAAGTGTCAGAGCCATACATGGCTTAACCACGAGCAGAGGGGAGAAATCCCAGCCCTGACAACATTTATAGTCTGAAGGTTTAACCCCACCACAAGCAATGCCTTGGGAACCTCTCCCTTGATTTTAAGAGGAGATATTTTAGACTCAAGGCTTGAGGTGCACAGAGGCTTACACCACGCTAAAGCTCTGCCATACTAAATAGCACGTGAAAGAGTATTAAAGATGCACTGAATCAGAGGAAACTCGTGATTTCACAAGACCCAAGACAACTTAAATCAACGAAGGAAAAAATGTAGGCAACATTTCCAGCACTGCAAATTAACTCAGGGTCAGCTCTGGGTTCAGGTGCACCAACACAGCCATTTAGTCAGTGAAGGGTTTGTCCCAAAGAGCACCCAGCAGCAGCTTCACACAGATTTTGGCTTTTTTTTTTTTGTCTTAAGGGCAACTGCCAAAGAAAGTCTTACAAAGGACAAGAGATGTGAGGGCTTGGGAGCTTTGCTGAAGCAGGCACTCATACCCGTTCAGCTTGGACAAGCTTTAAACACCTCATAAAACACCCAGCAGCTTCAGATACACATTTCAGCTTTAGAAAACAGAAAGCACAGGAGATAAATACTAATTAAAAAAAATTTCAAGATGTTCTTCCTATCCATTAGACCAACATATTTATTAACTAGCCAGATGAGGACAGTGAAGGTAAACAAAGAGAGACCTTTTGATGTGCTGATTTGTAAGTCAGGGGAAAAAAAAAATCCACCATGCAGCCATTACACAGTTGATTAATTTTCAGGAGAATCTTCAACTTTTTATTAAGAAAAAGGAATGCAATTATAACTTCAGCATGAAATAGTTTATCCCATACTTGGTGTTTCTTTCTCGTTGTCAGTTTAATACCTCAAAATTATTTATCTTATTATTTATCTCTGTTTGGTTTTGAAGGACATCATTTTGTGCCTTCGAGCCACTTTATTCATTAGTCCTCAGGAGTTCATGTCCTATTTCATTATGTTTTAATCTTTACAGTTGTTAATTTGCATTTCATTTCCTGGTGTGGCAAAAAAAATTGTTAACAAAAAAGTTATTGTAAATATTAATACAAGTCAAACGATAATCATCCAAGGAAGCATTTTGCAGCAATAACCATTACCTACATCTAAGGCAGAAAATAGCAATTCAAATAGTTAGAGACAAAAACACCTCCTTAAAGAGCAGGCTAAACCATCATGAGACAGCACCATAATTAACAGCAATTTGCTTAAGAGAGAAACTGCCTGGAGAGAGAGCAAGACCTGTTTGGTATCTAAAGCCCACCAGAAATTGGGCTGCTTTATCTTCTCCACAGCATCTAAGTGCAAACAACTGCTTAACTAAACATCATGGCCATGACACTGACCTACAGAAACCTGGGCAACTGCAAACCAAAAAGAAAATCCCGTATCAGAAAAAACAAACAAAGACAAACATCAAAACAACAATCAACCAAACCAAACCACAAACAACAAACCAGGCAGGTTAAACTTCCCTATCCCCACACCACCTTTACCCCCAGCTCCCTGGCTCCTGGCACTGCACCACAGCAAGTTCAGGTCTCACTTCAGGAGAGCAATACTCAACTCAATTTAAGTCAAAAAAAGAAACCTTCAACTTACTCAGATCTGGCCCATCATCCCACAAGCTCTGGGTTTTGCTTTTGCTGCCCCAGGCCAGCTCCCGACCAACTTGCTCTGTAGAAATAGATCAGAGGAAACCAGCAGTAAAACACCTTCCCATTCCTAGAAGAGCTGCCTTGGCTTAAATGGATCATGCCATTTTAGAGGTGGATAATTATCCTCGTTAGATAAATACAAGGCAGGCTTGTAACTGCAAGTTAGTTTTAATAGAAGAAAGCACTTAGCAACTCAAAACGCATGAGCTGAGAGCCCTGGCTTTGCCTGGCTCCCTAATTAACCTCCTGCCGTCGCACAATGTGCTGCGGAGGAGTTACAAGGGCAGAGGACGGTGGGAGCTGCTCGTTAAAACACCTCCACAAAAGAGCAAAGGGAAGCGTGGGGACTGGCATTTGAACTTGCCCCTTTGTAACTCTGCTTGGTGGCTTTGGGCAAAGCCATTTGTCCCACAAAAGTCATTTTATCCCGCAGGGAACCCCACAAACTGTGGTGCTTGGCTGGGTTATTATTACGTGTCCCCAGCACAGGGCTGTGGTTTGAAGTAAGGAAAACAGTCACCGTGGAGCAGCGATGGACGAGGTTGAGCAGAGCTTATAAAAGCCTGGTCTGGACGTTTCAGCTTCCTGGTGTTTGCAAGAGGGTTGCCTCTAATTCCTCACACTCGTGCCTTTGTAAAACCTCCAGCAACTTGTACCAAATGGCCCATCTAAAGCCACTTCCAGCAGCTACGGCTCCTGTCCATCTATCACAGAGACCTGCTCTCCTGGATGTGTTGCATGCAGGCAAAGCATGACAGCTACATGGGCTTAACACGAGGGGAAAAAATAAATGACCCTCTTTCCTTTATTGTTTTCCTCTCCAGTTCCTCAGCTTTTCTGTGTTTTCACAACTGTTTTGGTAGGGACCAGCCCTCCACCACCCACACAAGCCTGGGGGACTCTTGGCAGCTGCTTTCATTTGCAGCAGCCAACCCAAGGAGCTGTCATTAGGACAAAATGCCCTAACTCGACTTCTGAAGACCTTCCAGGATTGATCCTTGCAATAAAAGATTAAGAGCTTCAACCTGGAAAAATAGAGCCTTCCTTGATGAGAGACCCAAGGTAATTTATTTTAATCATTAACTCAGAAAAAACTCAGAGCTGACCTTTTTGATAAGCACAGTCCTCGTGGAGATCTCTTGTGCAGGAACAGAAACCTGTTCCACAAGGTTTTCAACATTAAAGTCACCCTATGAACTTTTCCCACCATGTCTTGGAGAAAGAGAGTGGGTGGAGGAGAGCAAGAAAGAAATCCCACTGCCCTGTGCACCCAAGGAGAAGAACAAACCTGCTGTGCTCTGCCAACTGGGCAATTCCCCAAAGAATTGGGAGAACCAGGGCTGACCCAAGAGGGGCATAGAGCAACCTCCCGTCAGAAGAGCCCATGATAACTTTAAAGGAGGAATGATTGCCAGCCACCCAGGAAAAGCTGGTGCTAATGAATTCAAATAACAAAGCACCCAGGCTTTAAGTGGAATTTTGAAGCTGTAGATTTCTTGCTGAACAAACCAAGTCTCCCATTTGCCACCTCCCTACAGATAATATTCCCTTTCCCCCCAAAAAAGGACCCGTACCCAGCACATCCTGGTGTCCTGACTTCCCTCACCACTCATTGGTTAGTGCTACAGCCTGCACCAAGGGTTATCACCCAGCTTCATTTCCACCAGCTTTGTCCTGGGGAAGACAAGGAGTGGGAAGAGTCTCAGCAGCTTCAGTGAATTTTCATACCCCCTAAAACAAATCCTCTGCTTCTCTTCTTTCCAGAGGAACAGGCCAAATTTTGCTCTCACTAGGTAAAGTCTATAGCAACCTCTTTACAGTCACTTGAGTTTTGCTGGGTTTTAGAGTGATGGAGCCAGAAGCAGAAAGGCTTTAAGCTGGCAGATAAGTGAAGTTTGGCAGAACCACCCCAGATTCTGCAGCAGCTGCTCTGATTCATAGGTGATAAAAACACACAACAAAAGTTTAATCAAAAAAAGTAAACCTACCACGTTAGCCAAAGCAAGGACTTCAATAACAGAAGCACCCATCCAAGGGTTAGGCAGCAGACAAGCCCCATCCCTGCTTTGTGATGTCTAATCCACGATGAGGTAATTCCTTTTCTCTGTCTTCCAAAGCCCAGTCAGGAAAATCTGGCACAAGGGATGATTTTGTGGCACTGTGCACAGACAGCGCTGAGCAGGAAGCCAAGGCCCCCACTCTGACCAGCTTAGATGTTAAGCAAAAGCACGGCACTCACCTTAATCACCCTCCTTTTTGCTTTCTTCATGCCTTCCTCTCTCTTTTTTTTTCCTCCCCATCATATCTATTTCCATGGATCCTGAAAACCATGGAAACACCTTAGGTTTTTAAGCTGTTGACACCATTCCCCATCCTTCTTACCCCCATCCTCCCTTTCTTCCCTGCTGGACCCAAATCCATCCCCCCCCGGCCACTGCCACTTATCTTGTTATTAACTGCAGGCTCTCCCAAGTGACTTTCCTGGGCTTAGCAGAGTCCTGGATCACTGTGGGAATCTCAAGTAGAGTAGATTTCTGTAATCATAACTTCGGTAACAAAACCCATCTATTTTATAATCATCATTAATTTCTCCTTTTTCCTCTCATCGCTGCCATGATGCTCTCACAACGCAGAATTAACCCTAATCAGCAGTCTGCTGTACTCAGGGTCAATCTCTAAGTGGTACAGGAAGATGAATTTCCTTCAACCCATCTTCCCTTTAAGCTGGTGGAATGGTGTCCACGATCTTCAGCAGACACTGTGGTCACCAAGGTGGTAGGAAAGAGCTCCCATTCCCTCCCCATCAATAACCGTCAAGCACGAGGCTCGACTTTGGCTCCTGAAACGATCATTAGTAATGATGCATCAAAAAGTTTTTTGATGAGTGAATGATAAAAGTAAACAGGACGCAGTAATAATCAGGCTTTATTTATAGCCAGGTAAAACACCACTGTTGTCAGTTTTACAAAGTGACTTTGAAGGAACTTTTTAAAGGGGATATTGAGAACGTTTCCCCCCTCCCACTTGCCCACAACCGTAACCGTTATTGATAGCATTTCAAAAATGGCAGGTACAGAGAAACAGAGCCTGTTATTTTGTGTCAAAATTGTTTTATGGCATCATATTTTTCCCTTGTTTAAGGCAGCACCACTCATTTACAACATTAAACAATGTGATTTATGTACTTTAGCGGAGCTTACTACATTTAAATGTTTTAGGCATTTCATTTTTACAACATACCTCGTTCCAATATAATCAATGTGCTTTTTTCTTTTCTTTTTTTTTTCTTTCCTTGGGCTGCGATAGGAATGCAGTTTGTGTTTTATAGCAAAATCAATATAAGAATTAATGGGTGACGAACGAAGTAAATTGTAGAAAGTACAGAGAGGTTGTGAGATCTCTTTTGCCGTATCGATTCCATTAACATTTGGTTGCCCAGTTGTACACAGTTTCATATTTGAGAAGCGAGCAGCAGGCATATTCCACAGAAAACAAAAATGGGGGGGAGTTCAGCACTGAAATAACCACACCAAAGTCATTGAGGTTAAAGCAAGAGTGGAGACGAGCCAAGGTGGACGCCGGAGCACAATGCACTTTAGAAGCAGCAGCCGTAAACATCAGATGGTCATGAATGGTGCTGTGCTGACTTTTATTAAAGGCTGTGATACTTGAGAGATGACATTCTCAGCAATTTTATACTGCTGGGTTGTATGTTTTTTAATTAATTAAAAAAAAAAAAAGCAAGATGAGAAGAGAATGATACTCCCAAGTTTTCTTGCTCGTAGATGAAAAGTAACATCGTTTTTTTAAATGCATCCAACCTAGATTTCTTGTTAGGTAAGGACCGAGGGGCTCTAGCAAGCTACAAGCAATACAATCTGGAAAACATTTTTTGTTTCCTTTGCCTTTTTTTGTTTCCTGAATCTTGGCAAGGATACCTGTGCTAGGCCCTAGAAAGGACCCCCACCTTGAGTCTGTTTCCCCACTGGAGACTCCTGAGGTGGTGCTTTCCAGGCCATCCAGAGACAGAAAACATGACAACACCTTGCATCTGCCACAGCTGGTGTCACCTGTCAGCAGCCAGAGAGATGCCTCGTGCCCAGCGCAGGGTCCCAGGCTGTGAGCCAGCACCCCACGGCACGCAGCACCCACAGCACGAGCCCACAGCTTCCACACCTGAGACACACCAGCTGCTCCCAGCAATACTCATACAACTCGGATTTATGGAAAACTAACATATTTGGAGCAAACATCTTTGCAAACACCTTTCCAAGTGTCCAGTTAACGCTAATGATTACTTAGCACACTGACTCGTGTTTCTGTTTCACAGCTCGTATCAGCGAATTGCGACCATGGCTTTCCACGCTTAGAGGCATCTATGGTCATTCTTATTCTGAATAACAGATTAGATGCATCTGTTCATTTTGCTACATCCCTTTTCCAAGCTACAACCCAGTGAAGTACTGCTCAAATCAGGCTCTAGATATCTCCACAGCCAATGCTAAAGCATTCTGGGGTGCTGTAGCATCTGGTACTATTCTCATCTTCTTCCTTTCCTCTGGGAACATCCTTTTCATAACCATCAACAGGTTTTAATAGATGCCAGCAAAGAGGTCCAAAACTGGTAGTCGTGACATACATTTTCTGCAAGAATATTATGCTCTAAATGTTCAAAATCATCTTTACACGACACCTTTTGTTTGCTCTGTTATGTGAAGTCTGAAAGTTTATTGCTCTTCGGGATGTACTTGGAGCAAAAGAATTTAATTATATCCTATTTCAAAACAAATTGTTGATACAGACTCGAAGTGTCAGTAATTAGATGATTTCACTGCACACATTCCATTATCACTGTCACACCGTTGATTTGCATGGTGTTTATTTGAAGAGTCCTTCTAGCATTGCAGCTACCCCAGTACTAAATGTAATAATAATAGATGGCGTGATTGGCAAGGCTCACCCATTGCTCTCATATTCAAAGTAATGAGCTCTAGAGAAATTTCAACTCAAACACAGAGAGTTAGATGGCAAGGATTAAAATGTTGGCCTTAATGAAACTGGTAATAAAATACTCATTGACTTCCCAGGGTTTAAGTATCATCAGCTCCTTGAAAATGAGGTTGATTAGTGATATAAAGTAAATATTAAATAAACAATTATTAAGAGCTCCAGCCTGAGTTAGGGTGTCAAAAGGGCTGATGTCAAAAGACCCTGTTTATTCACACACGGACCCCTTAACCCAATTAAACGCATGTGTTCCATCCACCAACTCTGCATCACAGCCCTCAACAGAGTTCAGACAGCAGCCCCCGAGCTCTGCCCGTCCTGCCTGTTCCCTACACCTGGAGAAGAGGATGGGGTCCCCCAGCCATACCTACTGCAGAAGGACAGGAGTGGGAGTAGTCATCTTCCAACACACCCACCACATCTTCCACCAGTTCCAGCACTGTCTGGGAAAGGACAAACCCTGCCACCTCCATTCCCTCTTCCTTGCTCATTCCCCCTCCTTGCTCTTGAGTTTCCAACCTACTGTACTTCCAAAACCACTGGGATTTTGGGTCATTGAACTTCCACCCGGTCATTACTGAAGCAAAGCACAACAAATTCCAAGGCACTTTCTAATTTAACAGAAGTAGGACTTTTAAAAAAACTTCTCATTTTCTGCCTTTTTTTTTTTGACACCAGGATATGCAGATCAATAAAATGAATTTTTAATGATTCTATTAAAATGCTGCATAATTATATTTTTGTCATAACTGATTTTGATTCCTTTTTAAGTTGTTGATGATTTGAGATCCAGAGAGTACTGCTTAAACCACGCACCACCAAGCATAGTGATTGCCAATCTCATAGCATAGGATTTTACGACTCTGCTGTTATTCAGTAAGGCATGGATTAAATTTAAGCTTGCTTAGCGAGGAAGCACCAGCAGAAGTATCCATCAATATGCAGTGATCTCAGCCCTGAGCAGCTGGAGCATTCAAAGGAAAGTGCAAGCATCATTATGGGCTAGATATTCAAGATGGTTAGCTTTCAGCACGCTTAGCTTAGCAAAGTGTTGAGTAAATAGAATTTTCTGTTAAGAAAAAGATACTGCTTTGTTAGTGAAGGGGTGTCCTACACCTAGAAATTAGAGGGAACTCCATAAAAAGCTTTAGGTTTAGCCTACTTACCATAATGGAGGCAGAGTCAAGGTCTTTATCCTAAACAGAGTGAATGAAGGAATGTGTTGCTATTTATTAATAGCAAAATGCCTTTAATGACCATCAAGAAACACGGGCAAGGAAAACACCCTCTACATTTTCAGCCACAGCTCTATAAAACTCATTAGGAGATGTTTTTGCCCAACATGCCAAGATGTCCATTTTGTTTTAAATTAGGCATTGATTTGGGCAAAAGAGCTAATTTGCTGATACTTCTGGTCGGTGGAAAATAGAATGCCAGCGGATAGAGACTCAGACTCTTTAATACAGAAGAAGCCATTCTCCTGACACAACATCTCTCATCACCACCATCTCTCTTAGCACCACAACATGTTCAGAAATGCCCTTGCATTTTCAGTGGCTTTTGGCTTGGTGCATGGTGGAGGGCACATGCTGCAGACAGTCCATTGTGGATGCCAGCTGATAACCCACACGTTATCAGCAAAAATTCATAATAACCAACTTCTCCCTGGTTTTGCCCAAGCAACATCATTGCTTCACCACCAAATGGTGCAGCACTTTCAGAGATTTAATATCTCTGAGTCTTCATCTCACGGCCAAGTTCAGGTGAGGCTGGTCAAGGGATTCATAAGTGGCTGGGCAGGAGGTGATGAAGGCAGGCAGAAAGCACATTCTCATAATCCTCATTTCCTTTAAAAATGAAAAAAAAAACAACCAAAAACCACAACCCCAGGACTGCAAGGAAAAAAGAAAAAGGATTAAAATATAAAATAGATCAAGGAACATTACAATAACAGCTATCTGAATATGCAGGATGTCATCTGTCCTCCTTTTCCCTTAAGTAAAGGAACTGTCAGATAATGGCCAAATAAATCACTCAGCATTACCAGCCACGGCTGCTGCCCATGCCTGCGAAGTGCAGCGTAAGCTCTGCCCCAAGACTTATGAAGCACTCCAAAATTCAGATTGTTCTCCACAAGGCGTGCTGAGATCTGGATATAATATTTCACTTTTTAATTAAAATATATTTTTCACTCCTGATCTACGGAAGGAAAAACAACATAAAAGTAATTGAGACTTCACGTTTCACATGTCAAATCATTATAGCTTTCCTTATTCACCGGCATGCCAAATAACTACTTATAACAAGATTCACCATCAAAAGCAAGCACCCTTCTTTCCAAGGATGACGGAATCAGGCTCAGATAAAACAGGAACCAGCTCATGCTCAAAATGAATCTCGGTGTCAGGCTGCTGAACCTTTGCAAAGTCCTTCATCTCTCTAAAACCTGCCATACTTCATTATAGTGTATGGTGAAATGCACCAGCCTCTCCAGGCATCTCACAGAAATTACCTACTAAAGCCGACGGTATTCAGAAATTAATGCCTTTAGTACCCACGAGCTGGACTGAGTCATATATATTGCAGGCTGTAATTTCAAGGTCTCATTCATCCCTCCCTGGTATCAAGTATTTTGTCGTAGCTTTTTTGTGGAGAGCTTTTATTCCTAGTGGCTTCTCTGCCACTAATACACCATTAAAAGAAAGAGCATAAAAAGCAAAGAAAGAGAAGGAAAGAAAGTATTTCCTGCACTTAGAAGGTGCTGCGGGTCAGAAGGGATAAGAAACCATGGGATTTGGCCCCGGTGATAGAGAACTGTGAGTGCTTGACAGCAGAGGGACCACTCCTGAGTCACAGATGGGTTGTGGTCCTTAGAGGGATGGACTTTTTACAAGGGCATCTAGTGATAGGACAAGGGGTCACGGCACTAAACTGAAAGCAGGAAGATTTAGATTACGTATTAGGAATAAATTCTGCACTCAGAGTGGTGAGACACTGGAACAGGTTGCTGCAACCAGAGAAGTTGTGGATGCTCCATCCCTGGAAGAGTTCAAGGGAAGGTTGGATGGGGCTTTGAGCAACCTGCTCAGGGGGAGATGTCCCTGCCCATGGCAGGAGGGTTGGAACTCAATCTTTAAGGTCCCTTCCAACCCAAAGCATTCTGTGATTCTATGACTTCATGGGGGCCTGGCCAGAAAACAAGGCTTAAGCACCTCATCAAGTGCGGAGGTAATTTGGCAATCTACGCTACGCAGAGCTAGAAATACGGGACTGAATGGTGCAGAAATAACCATTAGTGCCGTAAGATTTGGAAGAAACCCGCGATCACCGTTGAGGACTGACGAATTTGCCCATTACCTCAGCTTAATGGAACACTTTCAAGTCTCAACAACTAATTTTCTGGAGATATTCTATAGCTTCCTGAATAGCACAAACTCCCACCACCAGCCCAATTTCCTCTCCGTGACATCTTCCCAATTAGTTTAGGTAGAGTAGGTACAGGAAATGCAGCACTTGTAACAACTTATATACCTTTGCAAAACTTTTCAAAAGCAAATAACTGCTCTCAAGGCTGGATAAGTAGTAGAGCAGTGTTACTGTACTGCACCTAAGGCATCGGAAACCTTTTCAATTACTGTCATTTCCTCATTGTTTTCATTTCTTAGTTCCGGCTCCGTTTGGGTCCATTCTTTTATTTCTACATTAAATCTGAGTAGTTCAGAGCCATGATCTGATCAGGCCTCAGGTCTGTGGGTAGCTGGGACATCAGATTCAAATGAAAAGTGATTAGAAGCCTCACTCTTATCATGGTCTGTCTTGTATCTACTGAAAGGTTGTTACAGTAAATGCAAACCCAATGTGGCCTGACACTGGTGAAAGTTAGAAGACTAGGAGACATAAAATGCATGAGTTATTTTTTACATTAGGTAGCAAACTGAGTTCTCCTTTAACCACTTAATTACCTTTGGCTGACAGGAAAAAACATTGCTATGAAAATTAGTATTATCTTTATTATGGATGTGTCCCTGAAGATGCTGATGCACTGACTTATATATCCACGTACAGGGCCTGGAAGCAATGAAATAATTCTACCTTGTGAGCAGATGCGATGGTTTTCTACTATCACCAAGGATTTATTATGTAGTTTAAGGGTCATTACTTAGCATCATCTGCTCTCTTTATATATTCTCTATCACCATACTCATTTTCCTCTTTCAGCCTTATTATCTTATGTATATGAACAGAGTGTAACAGGGTGATGGGGAGTGGAAATATAAACCAGCCCCAACTGGACACAGGCCAGTCAAGCTCAGCTGCCCTCAGGTCAGATGGCAGAGCCTCAGTATAAGGAGTGCTGGGTACATGGCACAATTCCAGCAGGATGCCCGAGGGATGGACAACCTCATGCTTAAAGCAGGATCTGCCTCGCCTTACCTCTTTGGTGGTACTTTGAGACACTTCCACATTTCTTCCAGCACCTCAGTTCCCCACCAACTAAACAAGGACAATATTGCTGCCATTTTCTGCCAAGACCAAGCTCAGGACCTCTGAAAGCTTCTGTTTTTACGGAGTAGATATTACTGATGTCACTGGGTCAGAACTATCTCCAGTAACTTCTGCGGCCACTGTACATAGAATAAATCATTAATATTTCAGAGGAGCAGGTTAGGTGTCCCAGTGTTAGCAGCTACCTGCACCTACACAAGATTTCCTCTTCCAGTAGTTGCTTTTCCAGCATTGCCTCCACCCAAACACTCTATGGTTAGTATGAAAATATTTGTTGCCCTCTCCCTATTTCAAAATTTATATGGCATTTCTACTGCTTTGAGATCTATTAACAGACACTTTAAACATTCCAGGTCTTGCAACTCATTTAGTGATGAATTTTTAGATTTTTTTTTTTTTTTCCAATGCAGCCTTCTTAGAGTTATCAATAGATCTCTGGGAAATACACCAGAAATACCTGTTCTGAACATTTGTGAACTTTGCAAACTTTTTCCATTCCAAACAGGTTGCAGTGCATTGGCAAGAGCGAAAATGGCATGAACGTCTTCGGCTTCACTGTGGTGCCAGGGGGGTGTGTTCTCCACTGCTCCAGAGCTCCTGGCAAATAAAAATACAACAGGATGACCACGGAAATCTACATCTGTCAGGGCTCGTCTGTCCATTTTGTTACGTGCTCCAAAATTTACCTAGCCTGTAATTCGTATAATTCAACAAGAATCGCGCAGCCAAATCTCCAAAAATTTCATTATGCAAAAATCCTGATACAAACAAATAAGAAGAGCCTTTGACTTCCTCTCTGCCCAAAGAAAGTAGCTCAAAAGCTACCGTCTGGCTACTCGTGATTAAATTCTGCAGTGTGTTGACATTTGAGTACTTGGGTTGCTTTTGGTTCAACCTACTTAGTTTCCTTCTAAAAGAATAAATCCTTAAATTGAGGCTATGCCCTAAGAGGAACCTGCATCAGGCTATAATCATAGTAATGTCAAAGCCTACTTTCAGAAAGGTGGACTTCCCAGCACTGGGGGTCATATGGCCTAATTCACACTGCACTGAACAACAGGGACTCTGGATTGAGATGTTTAAGAAAAAACAAACAAACAAACAATGTTGGTAGGGAGAAAGATTCATTGAACTGACCGTAGAGGCCACTAATCCTGGACACAAAGACTTGCCCAGGCTAAGAGCCTGGTTAGGACCAGGACATGACTTCCTTATGCAATTCATTTGAATTTATGAATATGATGCTGCTGTGGAAAGGCAAATGCAACCACAGTCACCTGTGATGGTGTTTCCCTATTGCGTGTAGGATCCCTGCAATCAGAGACTTTGGTCCTTAGTTATCACTGGGTGTCGGTGGGCCCGTGGGCTGCTTGTTCCCCTGGTTCTGCCAGGCATCCTTCTCTCTAACACCCACAGAAACCGTCACAGCTGAAGTTCAGCCTATGACAGCAAGTTTTCACATTGTGACCTGGGTTACTGTTGAGCCTATTGCATTACAACTGAAATAAAAAGGGGAAAAAACAGAGATTAATCTGAAATAAAAGCGTAACTAAATGATGTGTGAAAACTAAATTGCCATATCACAGCTTAGTGCCCAGCCCAGATCTGGGTATTATCAGCACTTATGATACAACAAGCCATTGACTCATCAGTGGCATGACAGTTAACTGCTCTGCTGACTACCATAAATCTATCCCACCACTATTTTGTATTATTAATTAGGAGAGGGGGGAGCTGCATTTGTAGCACATACCAGCGGCTCATCTCCTGCCTAATGTGAAAGGTTTTATTTGGCTTGGAGTAAAAAAAAAAAAAAAAAGAAATAATCTATTTAAATAGTGCATCAAGGTCATAACACATGGGTAGTTTCATCCACCGTGGCATTTTGATGGTGGCAGTGCAAGTCAGGAGCTTATATACCATATCATTATTTCCCACACATCAACCAGAGAAGCAAATAAACTTTTGATTCATAATGGGAATACAATGGAAGCAAGCTGAAAGCCTGCCCTGAACAGCTCTAATTAAATGCGTTAGGAGTTAAGGTACAAGCTTGCAGGAGGGATAACAGTATAAATCTGCTCAGTCTCTACAGAAATATTTATCACTCTCCCCCAGTCTTGCTACCTGTGTATGTATTTGATCAATATTCAGTATCACCTCCACTTTACCCGGTCTGGGCAATATGCTAAATTAGCTTTTTCTATTACCTTATCAAAGGTATGTTTGAAATTGAGCATCACTGTAATTGAGCTGGAATTACAGGCAGACCAGGTCTGTCTTGATCAGTTTGCAAAACCCTCTACATTAATCATATTAAAGACATTGCAGATGAACAAATCAGCAATGCGGGCAGAAAATGGGCTGCCTTGGAGAAAGTCCTCACATGCTCTTGACTCCAGAGACACAAGGATGCCTGTCTGCTGCTGCAGATAGCTGTGAGCCATGCTAGCACCTCACCCACCATGCTTGTCCCCTTCCCCACCACCCAGCAGTGTTTCACCATCACCACCAACAGCTGTCACCACCAAAGCATCACCCGAATGCTGAAGGCTGGTTGCAGTTTTGCCCACACTGGGTGTTTTGAAAACACCAGGGTTTCCCCCAGCAATGAATTCCTCCAGATATCTGTCAACAGCTGTAAGATGCCTGGCATTGTCCATATGGCTTCAGACATACAGCAGGACTGACTAGCTCAGACCGCATACCTGGTATCCCCAACACCATGGATGTGGGTGGCTGGAAGAGCTGGTGGCAGGACCCTCCATGCATCCAGCTGAACTCAAGCGGCTTTGACCCTTGAAGGATGAGGTAGATACATCCAGTGCTCTTCCTGACCATAAAGGGTGGTTGGCTCCTGGTTCTTTGTTAAGAACTGGAGCTCTGCTCTTTTGTCTTCTCCAGCTCCTCCACCCTTTGCTGCCCATCACCTGCTTGGCCTCAGACATTTATTGTTCAGTACCAATTTCTCTTTTTTCTTTTGGCGACTTCCTCTTGCTCAGGATCTTCCTTTCTGATTTTGACAATCTTTAAATGTTATCCTTAAAATAAACCTCACAATCAGCAATATATAAATTATAATTTCCTTCTCCACATGCTCCAACTATTATTTTAATCAAGCAATCATACCACTTCACATATAGCCCCTCATTATCCAAGTCGTGCCCTGTTTGTATTATATCATCCTTATCTGATGGCACACCAAACCATCTGGCAAACCCTCAGAGCTAATGTGATCTCGAGTCCTCAGACTTCTTCCAGTTCTTTGGTGCTGCAAGAATTGATTTCAATGTTGAGCACTGCCCATCAGATGATCTCCAGGTAATAAGATGGACTTCTCTACACGTCCACCACATTATCTGACTTTTTAAACAAGACCTCAAAGAAGGAAACTGTTGGTCTGCTAGGTACTGAGTGACCTAGGGCACCACTGTGTCTTCAAAGGGAAACTCTCCAGAACCAGTAGGTCTTTGCTGGGATTGCTTGCACAAGTGAAGATGGCAACATTTGCACTATCACTGGAGACATTTTAAAGTGTAAATTCTCCATGAGATGGCCACGTGTTTGTCTGGGAGATGGTTTCAGCTCAGAAGCACCCTGAGCACCAGGCACAGAATAAGCACCCAACACAACGCAGACCCCTGCTTCTGCAATCACATCCAACCACTCGGCCAGCAATGGATCCAGCAACACTTCTCCAGACAACTACAACCCAGGAGGAACATTTCTGATGTGGAAACATCCCATTTGTATGCTTGGAGCCAGCCCAGCCGCTCGCCCAGCACCCGGCCTCCCTCTATGCATTATTAATGAACGACATCAGTCTCCAGTTTTCAGTCAGCTAATTTGTTCCCACAATCATGATTCCAAATATCGCATGAATAATTCAGCAAGTTATTTTAACTGTAGTTAGATAAGCCCGTTAGCCGTCATAAATTTAAATAAATTATCCATTTCTCACACGTGGAGGTGCAAAGGCAGAGCACCTTGGCAGGTGAGATACACCGCTCTGCGTCTGAGGTAACGCACGTGGTACCTGGTGACTCAAATCTGCAGGGAAATGCACCCTAAAAAGCCTCTCTCCAGTCTGCAGCAAGGGAAGGGGAAGCCAACCCTGGCCACCAGCCCCGCTGCCGTGCCAAGGGCCATCTGAGTCAGCACGAGCACCTCAGACGTGCAGCTGGGAGATTTCAATGTCACAAGATGAATGATGGACAAACCCCAAAGCTGGAGGGGCTTGGCTTGGTCCTATCGGTTTTTGCTCTGACACCTGATTTCCTTTACAGAAGCCAAACACCTTGTTCTCTCACTCACTCCACTCCTTTGAAAGAGCAATTTTACAGTAACTCCAGACTTACAGCTCTTGTATATCTCTGTATATCCTCCCCTAGGCTTCTCATTGCAGGATAATGTTTGGTGCTTTGAAATTCTTCCTTCTCCCACATCTCTGAGACAAAACAAGGTGTGCTGTTGCCAGCACCCTGGGGCTATGACAGGAGAGCTCTGGCCAGGTAGTCTTCTGTCACCATCACAGCTTGCTTTGATCACAGGGACTCACCTTGCTTAAGGGAAGAGGTCGCTCCATGCGACCCCCAAATTTCTCATTCCTATCAGGCTCAGCCTCCTCCAGCAGAAACCAAGAGGATGAGATGCTGCAAAGAAACCACAGCTCAGGTGAAGCAGCCGTTATCAGCACCAATTTTCATGAAGGTAACCTCGGTGGTGATGCTCCACAGCTGTAAATTGTCTCTGGCTTTCCACACCCCGCGTGCTGACACAGAGTCATGTGAGGGAACGACACTGCAAGCTGGCAACAGACTTCTGCAGAAAAGCCACAAAGCTGTTGTCTTTATCACAGCGGGATGGTGGTAAACAACTGTAAATAATATATATAGGAAATCTAATTTGGTGGGTGGAGAAAAGAAGTTACATTACAAGTCTTAGGTTCAATTGCTGGTAAGTGGGGGTTTTTTCCAAGGATTGCAGCTGAAGGTGTGGAGATTTAACTGAACAAGTAGATTGAGGTTTATACTCAACAACAGGGGAAAACATAGTAAATATCAAATCTTGGGTTTTCTGGGACTAAGACACTCACGGACTATTAGGGATTAGGATCAGTCTCCTGCCTTTCAATATCTCTCTCACAGCTCCCTATGATGGAGTTCTTAGAATGTTTGGTACCCACCACCATATGAAACTCAACAAGGGCTGGAGTGGGGTCACTCTGGCAATTTTTAACATCACTGCCTCTACACAAATGCCACTACCTGTGGGTGAGAGAGGCGTAGCTCCTTAATATCACAGAACTAAAGAAGCAGTTTTAAATTAAATCGCCACAAGTGCAGAAGGAGCTTGCTTTCAAATATTGCTTAGGAAGCCCAGAGAATAAAAAGATATTTCTCAGACTAGTCGTCCAATTTCTTTTTCAAAAAAGCAACAAAGGATATGAAATCTCTGTGAAAGGGAACCAGCCTGTGGGTTGGGATTATTCTGATTCCTGAAGCAAACGCAGAACGTCAACTGCCTCGTGTCTGCAAGCTACACAGACAGATTCAATAACCTGAGAAATGATGGACTTCTTCTTTCACATTCACTGCTACATACAATACGTGGCAGATACACACTCACATCAATCATGGCAGTCGTTTTCTTCAGCATATCTTTTCAAGTGGCAGTGCAGGGCTCTGCTTTCTCAGCAAGGGGCATTGCTGGGGTCAACACACGGCCCTGCCTGGAGCTCCAGGTGCCAAAGCGGGAGGATTTCAAACAGCTTCAAATGGAAATAAGAGCCAACACCACACTTTAACTTGCTGGGGAAAAAAAAAAAAGAAAAATTAAAAGAAAAAAAAAGAAACAGAACACTTACAACTCTGTAAAACTAGGGAATGTGTAAGGGATTGACTCCATCACCATCATCCTATAGCCAGAGGGGCACATGAACACTTACAGGTGCTTTTTAATCCTTCCTGGTAACTCTCATTTTCCTAGCCTATTATTTCTGTCCTCCTTTGAATATTGTTTTCCGGTTCCTGGTGCTTGTCACCTTTTAGCTCCTGCCTTTCTCATTCCCTTCTCACTCAGGTCTGTCCTTCCCTAAATTCTCCTGCTTGATGTCCTTTCCTTTCTCATTGGTAGCCACCTGTCCCAAGAGACTTCAGTTCCCTCTATCTGCTCTAGTAGTGCTGAGAAATGGAACATCATTTATTTTTGACCTTATCCTCCATTTCAGTGCCCATTTTATCCTTCCACTGTATCCACCTCTACTCACAACTCTGTTTAATGTTGCTGAGCTCCCTCATCTTCACCCTTCTTAGGCACAAGATCCAAATCTTTCCTTTCATTCCCCCCATGATGAAGGCAGAGGAACCCCAGAGGTGCAAGCAGCTCTGTTAGCAAACCTGATACCACCCCAAGGGTAGCAATGGGGGCGAGGAGTCCAAAACAGGGTGCCTGTGTCTTCACAGTCATCAGTGGAAGCAGGAGTTGAGGTTTTACCCCAACTCTGCCATGGACTCACTGCACAGTGCAAGTCCCTCCGGTGTAAAATGAATCTGGGACCCTGCTGGACTATTGCAAGACTCAGTTAATAAATATTAGTGAAACGCAGAGATCCCTGGATGAAAACTGTAGTGGAGGTGTAGACTGCCACGTTCCATTAATTTCTTATTATCTTATAAGGGCTTCACTGAAGCCTAGAGGACTGCATGAATAGTGTATGAATCTGAAGAGCTTGCTGTCAGTCTCACCTTCAACTTGAAAATGTGGCACTGACATCTTGGTTTGGGGCTTGGAGGGGGAGCTGGATGCAAAGTTGCAGCTGGAGGAGGTGCTGTCTACTCCCCAAACATCAACACACAGATGCTGATAGCTCCCTGTCACCACTGTGTTAATTCCAGCCAGAAATGTGTGTGTACCCCACTACCCACAGTCCTTCCAGGTGTTAAAGACCCAAGTATCATGGGGCTGGTCTTGGGTAAAGTCTTGTGATGTTGCCCTCCCTCACTTTGCTCCCTGCTCCTGCTCAGCCTCCAGTTCTGTTCTGGCATTAACATTGGCCCTGTGCTGCAGGACAAAACTTTTAACATTTTAATAAATCCAGAGGAGCTATAAACCTTGGGCCACTGCAATCTGTGAAGTACAGACATCGGTGAACTTCACATTATCAACAAGGACAAAACTTTCATTTTCCTTCTAAACCACAGTTTCTTACGAGCCTAAAAGAAGCTCTACTGGGCGTCAACAGAGCAGGGCCAACAGCACACGGTGGAGCTGCTCTGTTCCCAGCTGGCAGAGTGCTCCAGAAGAAAGCATCCCCTGATGGCACCCAGAGCCCTCAAATCCATGCCTGCACTTTGGCACACGCGGGATGAACTCGACGCAGTTTGCTTTCCCAGACGACATTGAAATAACTTTGCAGCAAGCAACCCACAGACTCCCTGTGCTCCATTTACCTCCCCCGAAACAGAAAGACTGTGCAAAGCACTTTTCTCCATCCAAACACATCATGGAGATGCAGTAAGCATCTTTGCTTCCTAATTGAAATCATACATCACTTACTTAAGTGATACTAAATCAGACGCAAACACCACTGGCAATTCAAGCATTAATAACCAGTTCCCCGCTCCAGAGACAACAGGTCCTCTGCCAGAATAAACCTCACAGCTTCCTGCAAAGCCAGCCCCATCCCTGCTCCTTCCACTCTGTCCCACACCACTGCTGGCAGGTGCATCAGCCCGACAGACGAGCCTTTGTTGCAGTTGCCATATGCATTTTAATTTTAGTGGCCGAGTGTAACTGGGAAGATGCATTTTGCAGCAATGGGTCCTGTGTTGGAGAACAGCCAGCACCTGTCCTTGTTCTTCCCAAACATATTTTGCCCCACATCTCCACCTCGGCTGGTGGCAGATGCTGGGAGATGGCTACAGCTGAGCTGTGCCTCCTGTGGAACCAGAGGAATGGAGCAAAGGCACAATTTCTGCTTGCATTTCCCCAGGGCCAGGGGCTGCGAGACCTCCTTCCATCCACCCCAGGGCAGAGCAGACCAAGGCCACCACGATCGATCGTCTCATAGATGCAAACCACAGCCCAGCAACCTCTCGTGCAGGGGACAGTGCAGTCCCCAGCTCCCTGTCCTGTACGAACCCCAGCCCTGCAAGTCACACCACCTCTAACCCAACTTTGACTTGCAGGAGCCATTCAAAATATTTTTATCCAGGCAAATGATCTGACCCATAGCTCTTGGAAGCAACAACAACAAAGATAATTTACAATGGACTTTTAACTCCACTTGTGGTGAAAATACTCCTTTGCAAGAATCAGAAATAAGCTCTAACTCAGCTGTTAACGTGCTGCTTTTGTGCATCTCCTGGATCTCTCCTGTAATGATTCTCTCTCCTCTGCTTTTGATAGATCCGAATTCCTACTCGGCACAAAAGCTCTGTAGCTTTAAACGTGAAGGAAAGATCATCTCAGTCCCTCAAGAAGCTTTTGCATTGCTTCATTAACTCAACTTCTTATACCCCAGTAAAAAGAGGAGACCTGTACACAGTTATGAGTGTAGCTGAGCTAATATGCAGCAAGTAACTAACAAACTTTTCCTCTTCAGAGAGGAGTAATCCCAGCCTGGACAGTTTGGAGCTTGGCTGACACTGCTGCCAGTGGGAATGGAGAGTTAACATCCTTCAGCTCTCTCTTCTCTCTCCCTATTACGATCTGCTAATAAAGATGCCTATTTAGTTCACCTGTCCTAGGTGGCTCTCTCTGCTCAAGCCTCATGCCAATATTAATAATAGCTAATATGAATAATCTCCATCAATTAACAAATTTACAAGACCTTACAAGCAAGGTAAGCCCACTTGAGTGCCCTGCCCCTACGCCAGAGGAAAACCCGCTGCCTAATTTCATCTCCGCTTCAGAAACAAGGTGGATTTCCCCTTTGATTTTCATTTCCCATTCAGCTATTAGAAGAAACCCATTCATCAAAGCTATAGGTTTTCCCTCTGAAAACCTTCAGCGTCTAA
This sequence comes from Megaceryle torquata, assembly GCA_024611175.1. Lineage (NCBI taxonomy): Eukaryota > Metazoa > Chordata > Aves > Coraciiformes > Cerylidae > Megaceryle > Megaceryle torquata. Next base: position 28,850 of record JANIJG010002276.1, on the reverse strand, counting down.
AAGCTTTTGACTGAAATATAACATATTAATGGAAGCCGTGATTGCACAGCCCTCTGCTGACCTTCCATAGGCTGAAATTGCTTATTTTGCTAAATTTATTTGCCACCCATTTATCAATCTCAATGTAAGGTGGTTTTAAAGGTCATAAACCAAACAGCCGCTGAAATATGATTAAAGAATATGGAAATAAATTACAAACTCATAATGTTATCCCTTCCTGTGACGTAGTGGCAGAAGCTTGGATGAAGTATGGGAACCTGTTTAACATCTTATGTATTTGGGGATTCATCCACCTCCGGAGGGTTGTTCGAGCTCTGTTAATTCACAGCGCGCTGCTTCGTGCTTACTGAAAGGAGGATTATAAGAGGCAAAATATGGGTCAGAAGCAGAATAAGAAAAAGCTTTCACTTTCCTTAGAGGGAAAAGTCTCTCCTTGGTGACCAGAGAGCATTTATTAACAGGGGATAACACTGTGCTGAGAAGTTGCTTCCTGTGGAATAAGCAGCGCGGTCGTTACCGCGCGCAACTCCCAGACTGCCTCCAAAATAATTAATGGAGCATTGAACGGCCTTAACACTGCAGGATCAGCACCAAACCCACTGAAGGTTGTAGGAAAACCGAGCAAATCTTTATATTTTGTGTCTGGAGAGCAGAATTAAAGATGAACATTAACATGAAGCTTTGAGGAATGTAGAGCAAATTTGGCTTTGGTAAAGTAACAGGGTTTGGAAACAATTTGATGGAGAACTACAGGGAGGAGGAGTTTGTGCACAACTGAAGCTGGGGAGAATTAGCAGCATTAAACCACCCTGCATGAGCTGTTTGAGGAGTATCAGAGGCAGCACGGGGTCTTAGTGCTTATTTGGGAGCGATCAGATCCAAGCGCAACAGCAATGGTCACACTCTCTTCTCCAGCTGCCACCCAGCTGCTATCCATTGGATGGTCCTACCACCAGCTATGGAACCTGGGGGCCAGAACTGGGATCTGTGTCCAGGTCCTGCCCTGGCATAAGACAGGGCTTCTTCAGACTGAGTAAGACCAAGGAAATCCTCAGGCTCACCCACAGACAAAGCCAAAATCTTCTTTCTCCAAGACTGAAAATAACTGGCAAATGATACTGGCTGTAAAAACAAGCTGCCTGCTCAGAATTAGGCATTAATTCCTACATGTCATTGAAACAATTTTGACTTTATTACCAGAAGCTTCAGTGAAATGACTGTGCAGTCACTGGTGAATTTTAATTCTTGATGAACTGGTAATTGCTTTGCCCAGCAGACTCTGGTAAGCACACATGCGACTGTCTGCTTCCCTGCAAATATCAAACACCAGCTCCAGAAACACGGTGCCATTTTTGCTCAATATCAATTGATTTCCCAGAGAACATTTTGCCATGTAACAAAATAAAATACTTTTTTTTTTTCTTTCTTTCTTTTTTTTTTTTTAAAGCAGATCTACAAAGCCAGACCTCCAGATATCTCTGGCAGGAGTATTGCAGGTAGAGCTAGCAAATGATGCAGCCCGAGGTGCAAAATATGCACAGCACAGTTCCCGAGCTGTGATCACTTCTAGCTGTTGGTTTTGGTGCTTTTTTTTTTCCTCTAGTCGAAATTGATTAATGAATTATTAATAAACGAGAGACGTGCATAGCAGATAGACCCTGCTTTATAAAGACCTCTTTAGAAACAACAGGATGAAGATAAAAATAAGCGAGGCAGTAAAAAGGCAAGATGAAAGCAACCAGCAGCCTTGTGAGTGTGTTATAAGTAACAATAAACCCAACAGATGAACAGGGGGGCGAGCGACTGCCTGACACAGCCCCTACGAGGGTGCTGCACAGAGGGATTGTTGAAAAAAAATAATATATATGTACCCAATACACTGTTGCAACCAGAAATATAACCTTGCACATAGGAGCAGGACTATTAAAGATGTGCGCACGTGTAATCGCTCACGTTGCTTTAGCTCTGGATTGACTCCAAGGCAAAGAATCCAAAGCTAAAATAGAGAGCGTGAAAGATGTCTGGGAGCAATTAAGAAAAACAACAGGGCTTGTGACTTGGTTAAAAAATATCCATCCCTTCTCCTCCTTTTCATCTACATCAGCAGTTCTGCAAGAGCCAGCACAGCTTGTGCTTGCCTTCAAAAGCCGGAGCTTTGGAGAAGCTTTCTGCTCACCCACAGCATCCCTGCGAGCTGATCCCTCTCCTCTGCTGATTCCCTGGTGCTTGGCAAGGAGCTGAGGTAACACTTCAGCCTTTCCCATAGTCTAAAGCTCTGGAAAGGCTTTTTCTCTGCTGACTGTCAGTTTGCACTAAATTTGTAGGAATATCATCACTTCAAAGCCCCTACTATTGGAAAATAGGGTTAAAAAGTGTTAAGAGGTTCAAAAGTGGCAAGAAGAAAGGACACACCTTCACACAAGCACATTCGCTGGCAGCCAGGTAACACAAGTGTCATTTCTTTAGGAAACCAAGCTAAGAAAATAAATTGGTCCATGCTGTGACCTGTATCACCAATGTCAACTTCCAGCCAGCTTCTAATTCCCCACTCTGCAAATCCAAATTCTACGTAGGCTATTCTGGGCTTAGGGAATTGGAAAGGGACCAGATGTCAGGCGATTGATTGTACTGACATGGATCCAGAGGAATGCTCTGGCAGATCAGACCCAACATTTATAAGGTATTTCAGCAATTTCTCCCAAATCCAATTAGCAACTGATGTGCAATGCCTTGAGAAATCCTGTTGTTAAAGAGGGTTTCCCTATTAATGCTCTTATTACCTGCAGAGTTTGTCATGTTGTCAGTTTAAATTGTAAAAATTGTAAAACTGAATTGTAAAAAACTGTATTTTAAATAAGGGTCAAGAGAGTGAATAGGCACAAACAGCATCAACAATAAAAAAATCAGTTAGAAAGAATACACAGCCCTTCAGAACTATATGATCACAAAATTATGTCTTGATTGACTCTTGCCTTAATGCTCGCTGTGGCTGGCACAGTTGGATCACAGAATTTCTTTTGAATATATTAACATTTATTAA